>JAAXNX010001041.1:0-20546 GCA_036491905.1 Folsomia manolachei
TGTAATGTAACGCATAAAATGGTTCTTCTACATATTCCTGGGCTGAGCTGTCTATGAAGTGATGTCAGAGATAAAAAGCCATCAACTATCAGCCACTTTGCTTTCAAGGTAAAAATTTGTCTCCATTCTTTACTGCCCAAGTCCTTCCATCCTCCTTCATACAGATTCTTTACTTGACGCCTTTTTTCTACTTACTTTATTTTTGGGTCTAGGGATTGATACGAGGTAGTTGGATAGATGTTGGAAACAAATTTTTTGTAACACTGGGAGTGAACTCTGCACAACATAACTAATAATATTCTGTTGTGTCTCAAGGAGCCTCAACAAATATTTGATGTGCGTTACTTATTTACAACCATTGTGTTGTATAATAATATACTGCACAATCAAATTTTATAGTCCTACCCATACTTAACTGTGTGATAAGCTAAAAGTTTGAAAAAGTTTTGATTCAACAAGGTGAATGAAATGCATTAAACAATTCAATATAAGGCATGAAATTATGCGTTACAATTACAAGTGAATTAATTTGATCTTTACATGCTTTTACATATACTGAGCTGAGATTTGAGATCTTGTTACTTCTGCGTGAATTTGCTCATTGTCCATCAGTAGTATTATTATTTCTTTATTATGATACAAATGCATTAGCTTATGATCGTTAACTTTTGGCCCATTTAACAAATAGGGGAATAGTTTATTGCAAACATGAAGATAGTTCGGTAAGTGCTAATAAACAGCTAAACTGCCCTGTGCCTTTCGTAATTTGAAGGATTTATTTATACAGATACTACTTTACCACTTTAGTAAAGTTCAACTTTTTCACACTTTGTTGATAATTCATTTCACTTAAAACGCATATTACTAAAATGTAATACTTTGTTTAGCCAGTAGACGTTTCAGAGTAGTTTGCAATCAACCAAATTAATGAAAATTATACATATGAATGACATCAATTATTAATTGAGTAAACACAAGTATTTAAATGACCAATAGGAAGGTCTGTTGACAAAATCTAGCTAAAAATGTCTAACATCCGTACTAGATTTGGTGTTTATTTATATACTTACGTGTTGTGTAGTGGATGACATGCATACATATGTGCAAGAGCATCGGTCAACTACAATAGAGGGAACGGTATTCTATTATGAAAGCAGGAAATGGTATGATGGAATGGACGAAAATTGAAATTGTATAGTATTCCAAATGAAATTAAAATTCAATGGTTTTTTGGTTGTGTATGTGCATTATCGTCACATAAGCAAAATAGAACAATGTAATATAGCAATTCTATTTTGATGTTTATCCTTGCATCGTGCGTTTGTCTATGCTATGTATTTGCACTAATTCTTTAACTTTTGTGAACTCCGGAAATCCTAAAACTGAGCTAAAAAACAAAATAATGCACAAAGCACACACTTATTTCGTTCATCCATCCGGAAGGTGTGTAGATAAATCACAGCACAGCCTATTATACTAAAGCACGAATTGGTCAGTTGAGACTCTAAATAAATATAAATGTGACTACTACATTTATTTTGTTTTTTTCTCGGCATACATTCCAATTAATTCAATTGCAGCAGCCATTAAAGTTACTGATGCTGAAGTTTAGTCGATATTTTGCAAAAAAGGTAAATCGTTATTTTTTCAGAGCGAACTTCATAAAAATAGGCAAAGTGTGGATCAAATGTTAACTGCAATCAAACCACAGGTTGTAATTCAAATAATTTGGATGCAACTATATCATCTTTTCTCACTTGAGTGACTGTGGCATTTTTTGAAAAAAAAGTGCCTGTTCTAAAAGGGCTTGATAGTTCTTGCATAACTTGCAACAGTAACTCGTTGCAAATACATATTTCCTTAATTTCAATTTTTAACAAATCATTGGCGAAAAAAATCGGGCATGATCATGATGAATTGTACCAACAGCAGTGCGTAATTTGTTTGCATTTTCAAAATATTCCATTTGCAATTTTATGAAAGAAGCTACACTGTTGTCCATTCATAGCACTGTTTTAATTTTCAAGCCAACCACATTATTCACCAAAATTGATCATCTCTCGAAAAGTTTGCGTAAATAGAGCAAATCATTGAAACTTGCAAAAGCATTTGTATGAAGTCGAGAGAAATTTCAAATATTTCAATAATGCACAAAGTGCATAACCAACCACTACTTTTGACTTTTTAATATGTTCTGGTTATATCATAAGTTGTGTTACATTAGATTACATTATGTTATGGTTGGTGGATGATATCAAGAGACGTAGATGTTGGTATTAAGTACATGTGAAATAAGTACGTTAGTTGTGTATTAAACCAAGCTGTAAGGATTGATGTATAATTCCACTGTAGCATAATGATAGATAGTTGATTTTACACTAATTTCATGGCTCCTACTTTACTACCAAACGCCTCATATTTTTATGTGCCATTGTTCATGATAGTGTGAAGGGTGTAGATTGACTCATTAAGGAAAAAGTTTCTTGTACATTGTTGTAAGCAGTTCAGCGCAAGTTGCAATATCACCCCATCCACTCAGATTATGCACCTTATCTCCAAGTAATCGACGTTTTCAAGTTTCATCAGCAGTTTAGAAGAACTTTTTTTTTCATTTAGAAGAACAAAGTCAGATTTACGCATTGATGCCTGATTTTTATAAAGTGAATTAAGAATAAGAAAGACCAAGCTTGGTGGCTTTACGTCACAAACAATCAAATTAAGTATTAATTTTTGTGGCAGGTAAAGTTTCTCTGAATTTATTTTCTTTAATTTCTTTAATCAAATGCTGCATAAATAAGTTGATTTAGAGATAGTGCGTCTCCTATTCCTTTAGCATATTCTTTTCTGAGACTGGGAAAGTTACAATTGCAAAGTCATGTCCTGGGAAGTTATGCAACAAAACAAGATCCATGGTATCCCACACTGCCTTCTCTGGCCTGGCTGGTTTTGTTGGGAGTTAATTCCAAGCAGAAACATTTCACGTTTTGAATCAAGTTTTGAGTTGAGTTTAACTTTAAGCTGAACTATGAATCTCGGCAGAATTTCACGGTTTAAACACATCGTAAAGTTTATGAACACGACCAAACAATGTGTTTGCATTAACCGTAATACTTAATGGAGCAAAAATATTTGATAAATGAACAGAAGCCATCATTAAATGACAGACAATGCAAATATAAATACAGTGATCACAACGTCACAAGATATGGATTTACCTTTTTCTCACTTCGTCAAATTTGGATTATCCCGAGTTCTTGACAATCCTTAGTCAACCATTGTCAATTCCTTATTTAATTTGAACCCCAGCGTTTTTACACTTGACTAAATTTTCAGACACTGAGATATCACTTTTGCAAACCTTTTTTAATACTGCCAATAAAACTCCGGGAACTGCGTACATACGCTATTTGCACAATAAAACTTCTCCAAAATTTATTGAGACAAGTAACATTTAATATTTTAAAGTCTGTAACCGTGCAGGAGGTGAGGTGATCCTTATTGCGAAGCTATAATTGTACTATCTGAGATTTAAACATAAACATTCTATTGAATGCATAAGCAATGTTTTGTGTGAGAGATGAAGGGGTGGATGGATGCTGTAACAGAGTGGATGAGATTCAATCCCACCTTCCCAGGAGACAGGTTTGAAGTTGATGATGGTGATGTTGGACTTGGATGGATGTTAAAACTTCACTTAGCCCACATCATCATACCACAATCCATCGAACAACATTATCGTCCAAGTCCACTTCGCCAAGAGTACAATGTGGTTTTACAGCCACCAGGTATAATGGAACTGCATACATTCATATATAGCCATAACATAACCATATTTTGTTATTGCTTTCCTGAGTGCCAAGTCATGGTTAGAAATGAGCCACAGGGTGCTTCTTTGGAGCTTTTTGAATCTTTAGTCTAATCTTGTGTTCAGTTCAGTCTCAGTTTTTTATTCCTCCCGAATTCCTTTCCTTAGTTCCCTTCTACAAACTTTTGCCTATTTCTCCTTGAGATGGATGAGACTCGTCCTTGCCTGTTTGTCCATCCAATTTTTCCAGCTAGTGGAGCAGCCGATATCCAAACCATTTATCTCATTGTGATATTGACGTTACGCCTCACATTCAATTTACAATGCATCACAATGAAGTGCAATGGCTTCCAAATTTTTAAGGAAGGTTCAACTTAAAGAAGAGGTTTACAGATATTTGTCAGGTGGGTGGAGGGAGATTTCTTATCTGTCTTATAAAAAGAATCTTTAAAGATCTTAAAAGCGATGGATGGCTGGTAATGGGATGGTGGAGTGGATGTAAATAAATTAAGCTTCTTTAGGATCCCAATAAAAATTCCTAATTTTCTTTTTACTTTTGGCTTGTAATGTTATAAAAGTGCATTTTATACCAAATTGGGAAAAATGAACCTCAGCAGAAATTGGAGTTCTCATTTTGAATGTGGAAGTGTAAAATGAAACTTCTCAATTCTAATTGTCATCAACGCCTACCTGGTTTCGAATAACGATGCGAAGCCATGATGATGATGATTATCTATTTTAAATAAAGCTTTCGAAACTACCTTGAATTGATTTCAAGAATCTTTACGAACTATTACATGAGGGCTCTATATTTAACAGATGCTCTTCGCTGCATTTCGCAAATTATTTAAGCTACACGAAATTATTAAGTAAATAACTCCCATAATCACACAATGTCAATATGTGTTATACCGTATTATAATTGCAACTAAGTCCCACCATGCCAGCACTATTTGTTGATTACAGATTTCATACTTTACACTTTGCGGACGGTATATGATTAATATTATAAAAATTCAAGGGCTTGGAAATGACTACAATGATTCCAGCAATATAATACAAATCTATGATAATTACACCTCAAATCATGAAGATAAATGAAAAAGAGATCTACTAGTTTTTAAATGATTGGTCGCTACATCTTTGGGCGCAATAAGTACATCAACCGTAAGGGAGGAATACTATAATGCAACAGGTGGCGAATTGCATTTTTATCACCCCCGTTGTCTAAAAAGAAGCGTTGTGGTATTTACAGAATGGAATAGTTGCATCGATTGATATTACAATTCAAAGTTTAAGGACTTAGTTTCATTTTACAGAATACAAAAATAACAGCGTATTGATTTAATTAGTGAGCATTTAAACATTACGCGAATTCCCTTCCAGGTACAACCCTATTTTCGGAGAGTTGTGGTGAAGATATAAAAATATTGTAAAACAATCTGCCAAACTCCTTGAAATATATAAACAATGCTTTTGACATTTTCCTGTATAATTTTTATTTATTTATTTTATACCCGTTTAAACTTAAGGCAAATACAGAACGCCCCCGATCTATCACACAACCGGACGGGATTAACCTTTCCTTTCTTTCTTTCTTTGACTCAATGCAACCTAATAGCCAAACATAAAACAAAATCCAACTTTCACTTTTGAAGCCATGAAATGAAATGAAAGCACAAGAATTTGAGGGAAATAAGCATTCACTTTACAGGAGGAAATCAAGACGGTATCGAATTTATCACACACGCACGCACCACCAGCATTGGGTGAGATTGCTCTGCTCAGAATTGTTGGCAACCACTTTGGACTGTTTCGGAGAAATGTTTCATGTCACTGCATATCTCGGATTTTAGAATAATATTATTGAAATCAAAGTGGAATCTTGCGTGACAGGTTACCATGCTGCCA
Organism: Folsomia manolachei; assembly: GCA_036491905.1. NCBI lineage: Eukaryota > Metazoa > Arthropoda > Collembola > Entomobryomorpha > Isotomidae > Folsomia > Folsomia manolachei. The sequence goes on from JAAXNX010001041.1 coordinate 5,717, forward strand.
CACCACCATATCTTGCTTGAGACTGAGAGCAACACTGGCACAATGCATTTGCATGGACTGCATCCAGGGACCAGTAGCAAAGTAGAGGTTGATATTAACAACAATATAAGTATGTGCATGCAAGAATCAACCTGCAAATTCTAAACATGTCCAATCCGGTATTTGTACATAAGCTCTGCTAAATAGGGGCGACATTGTGTTACGGAATATGTTATGCAGGAAAATAATAAAAGGAGAGGCACGGGACTGAACGGAGGGCGGTTTGGAGGACGTCATGGGCGGGTTTGTATCATGTAAAAATGCCATGAAAATTTTAAAGTTCAAGCTTTTATTTTACTTGCCACTTTAAACGCAACAAAATATTACGGTAATGAGGGACTGGTCAAGCCGGTAAGTTAGTAAATTAATGGAACTCTCAGATTTCGACTTGTTAGCTGATTTTGGGAGTCTGGTTACCTGTTCTGTGTAACATACACAAATGCTGAGTTCAGTCAGAGCTGTGGATAAATGGCTCACTGAGTGAAACTTAATGAAATGATTTCAGTTAAAAATTACACAATTCTTTATTGCAATTTATCATCATAAACTTTACATACCTAATTTTAGTTCACCTAATGTTCGATCAAACATATGATTAGTAATTAAATTACCTTCAACTTCAACCTTAATACCCGCCCCGCTATCTGAACCTTTTGAGATATTTATTTGACTATTAGCAACTTTTTTATTATCTTAGCATCAGATCTGCAGTTCACAATGACAGCTCAACTGTGAGAATGAACGGTTTAAAAGTGCTAACAAGTGGAATATACATAATGCGTATTATTTAAAACTTGCTTCGGTTTCTATAAAAAATGCCGAATTGATTTGACACTGACTTGTTATAGTTTTGGTGCCGGTGCATTAGTTTTGCTGTGATGTGACATCCATTGCCGCAAAAACCTATGATGTGCATGTAAATAACCAGCTACATAGCTGCCAGTCTTACTTTGACTATACTGTAATAAGTACTTCCACTTCTTAAAAGAATCTTTGCGCCCGTGGATTGATTTCCTCATGAAAAAGGAATGCAGACATGGTAGCACAATAAACTAACGTGCCTGACTGTGACTCTTTGTTCAAAGGACAATACGATTGCAAAAGTGAAATGCTTTAGAATAAGAGAAGAGAATGTGTCTGACTGGATGCCAAGATAAAAAATAGGGAGTATGTTACTATTACCGTGTTGCATTAAATATACTTACACCCGACTTTAACACTTGAATAATATGTTACTTTATCTGCTTTGGCTGGAAGATAGTTGATAAATGAAAGTATAGGACTGTAAAAACTACAACACATACAATACAAACTGTTCGAGTTATATATTAGTGTCCTTGCTCCCAACAAGTATTTCAGATTCTGTTAGTACTACATTATGGAACATTTGCAAACCAAACGAAACTAATGCCAGAGTTGGTGAGTGTACAGTATGGAGTAGCATTTAGCACGTAATATTGTGATTTCAATTTATCCCTCTGTTAACTATTCTTTCAGTTTGCAATAGTACGTGTAAGGCTGTAATGGTCTTAAGACCTAGCATTTATTAGCATTTAGCAAGGATAGATTGTTGGTGTTGGTTTGGTTGGTATGCAAAGAAGAAGTAGATTTGAAGGCTCGATTTCCCTGTTTTAATGCACTGCAGTAATTTCCCTGCATGAATTGTTGCTCAGAAATTTATTACATTTAACAACAACCCCACACCATTTGAGAGTAAGCAGACTGGTGGCGCTTTTCTAGGGTTCCTTTTTCACTGATTGAACTGTGATAAAACGTGTCTGGGCTTTCCTTCACCTGCCTTTTCGTCCATGTAGAGAAGTCAGTTTAACCAGGAAACCAAAGGTACGGACTCTGCATTTCTACATTATATTATGCATGGTTGTGCATTGCATAGAGCCAACAGCCTACTAATATTTTACCAAACTTACAGCTAACCAAACCATCTAAAATAGCATTCTGTCCATTCGGCCAACCTATTACAAATCAAGTCAGACCAATATTACATTTCTACATCCAACCAACTTGTTTATGCCAAAAACTCGGTCAGTTTTACTACCCAACTTAGTACACTATCCAATCCACCGGCAACAACTAAATAGCGTGGGTTAAGATGGTAAAAGCCATCAAATATCAAAATTAAGTAATGACCAAAAACATTATTGAGTTGCGTTGCGTGTGGACTTGGTTTGGTCATTTGTTGATTTAAATCAGAGTTTTAGACAGAACATTACAAGGAAAGTGTGTAGGGTTGGAGAGAGGTTGGTGGTTATTGTGTGGTTGTGGTCTGCGGGTGGAACAGGGTGAAAGAAAGAAATCAAGAAAGAAGGATTAAAATGGAAATTTTGAAACGTTTTCTTCCTGCTTTGTTTTAATGTGCTGCCAATGTGATAATTTTATTCACCAACAGAGAAACAGTGTTCATTTAACTCACTGCTTTTTGGTTGCCCCTTGTCCAGCAAGTTCGACACAATTGTCATGGAATAGAACGTACCAATATAATGCTGCATTGATAATGAGGTGGGTATATTAAAGAAAGCTTAGCATGTACATAGTCATGTACATAGTCATGTATTTGCATACGCCAAAAGTTGATTGTGACAGGGAGCTCAAAAATATTTTATTGGAATTCTGCGAAATACAACTCATTGCAATAATATTGCAATAGAATTAAATTATAATGTCGTTTCCTGGTATTGTATAACACTATTAGGCATATTGAACCAAAAATTCGTCAGAGTTTGAAAATACAGTTATGCACGATAATTGAATGTATCAGATTTAATTGTCACATAGAAAATGTAAAATCAAAAATGTTAACTACGGAAAATTTATGGTTTATTTTATTATAAATCATAAAGGAAGATAACAAGACGAATGAGAGAAGCATATTATCGAGTAAATTATCATAGCATGCATTCAAACAAACACTCCACTTTTGAATCAATGAAATCTTTCTTTTGATTTATTCATATCTTTATCTTTTGGTTACTTTGTGACTCATGTGGTTTAAGATTGCTGACTTATCTATCCATGCTCATGGATGGAGCAGACTAGATATGTACAAGGGTTGCATTGTTGGTTTCTTAAAACTGATTGAATTGAATCATAATATGAGGGCCAAAGTACCGTTAACAATTTCTCAAGACTAGCTCCTTATTGCATAATCCTATCATATCATTGCTCTCAATAAATTTGGAACCGGAGATGTCTGGAGGAGTTGCAATACACTAACATAAACGGGACTCTTGGGAAATTGATTTAGATTCCCGTGACCAAATAACTCTACTATGGAGTGAACCCGAGATCTAACTCAAATGAGTGACACTTGAAACGAAAAGGTTAAAATTTAATTCATTTCTTTGAACAAGTCAGAGTTGAGCAAGTGGCTGGCTGGTTGGTTGGTGAATATAAATGATAACCGATAACAGGATGGATGGATGAATAATCGTAAGTTGCAATACACTAACATAAACGGGACTCTTGGGAAATTGATTTAGATTCCCGTGACCAAATAACTCTACTATGGAGTGAACCCGAGATCTAACTCAAACGAGTGACACTTGAAACGAAAAGGTTAAAATTTAATTCATTTCTTTGAACAAGTCAGAGTTGAGCAAGTGGCTGGTTGGTTGGTTGGTGAATGTAAATGATAACCGATAACAGGATGGATGGATGAATAATCGTGGAAAGAAAACGGTGGCGAGAGAGGGAAAGAAATCAAGAAAAGAGTAATGCACGGTTAAGTTAGTTAATAAAAGACGGGGTCAGGTCAGAAGTTGAAAAAGGATTTATTTCTTTTTGAAGACGGTAATAAATTTCATATATACTGAATGAATATCTTATTGAGATTGGTCCGTCTATTCTGCATGACTTGGTTGGTATTTCGTTTCAACGATTATTCATCCATCCATCCTGTTATCGGTTATCATTTATATTCACCAACCAACCAGCCAGCCACTTGCTCAACTCTGACTTGTTCAAAGAAATGAATTAAATTTTAACCTTTTCGTTATCGCTTGCATTGGGTGAATTAGTTGACATCAAGAAGAAGTCCTCAGTCAAGTCGCATGATGGCTTTTTGGTTTTGTAACTCTGGTATAGAATGGAGGCGCAATGGCCGGGCAGGCAAGTCAAGTCCTTATCAGTTCCATCCCAGTGCAATGGAAGGATCCTGGTAATAAGAAAATGAAAAGAAACAAGACTTTGCAGGCTTATGATGGTGCGAGTTTTGTGGAAGAATGGGTGGTTTGGTTATTGGATGGAGGCAGAGAGTGGTTGGTACATGCACAAGTTGTACAACTGCCTATGCACAAAACAAGGTCTGTCTAAAACTAAACCAGCATTATTATAGGGTTGAGCAGCAGCACAAGTCCATTAGTTGTGGGGTTATGTAGATATGTTTCTGTTGGTTGGATCGGACGGGTCGCAAGTGGCAAGTAACTAAACTGAGCATTTGATATTATAAGTATTATTATCAGCCTCTTATTCTGCCCTTGTGATGATGATCCCCGTGGCCTGTGAGTTAGTTTAATGGTGGTATTGCATTGCATTCATTGCACAGCGGTTAAGTAAAGTAGTTTGGTGGGATGGAGTAAGTTAGCAATGAACACACAGTGTTAACTTTGTTCTATCGACACCACTGGCTCACAAGTTCCTTCTCTTCTGGTTCAAGTTGAAGTTTTTAGTTTCAGTTCCCTGCATGGTGAGGACTGGGATGGAGGTCCATTATTTTCATGGTCCTTTCTAACTAATTGCCAATCCTAGTGCTTCCATTTTCTGATACTCAAATTTTTAATTCTATGGGTCATTTACTTATTTGCCCATACCGAAAACTGCCCCACAACAAGAATACCGTGCTACAGAATCAATTGTTTCTGTCTCTCATTCAACATTATTATTACTGAAATTACAGCAACTATAAAACTTACAAGCGTGGCAAATTAATTAGCAACTTTGGAGAGAAAGTTGTTTCAAGTAGAATGACTTGAAACTTTTCTTGGTGATTGGGGTTTTTGTGAAAACTGTTCAAGGATTTCAAGTAGCCAATGGATTTGATGAAGGACGGATTCTCAAAGTGAAAAACCGACGGAAACATACCGGATGGAGAAAGCAGAATAAGGCACAAATGGGGAGCGATGGCTCATCTTACCCGGCAGCATAACAGTGGGTTTAACTCTGAAAACTGTAATACTGTCAGGTAAAAGATGGTGTGTCGTCTCCCCAATTCGTCCACTAGTAGCCTTTGACCGTTGAACAACTAAGAAAATTTCGCCAATTTCTCGTCTCGACCTCCTTCGTCATGCAGATTGAGTCAGGCGTCAGTGGGGTCAACATAATTTTAATCCTGAATCCATTGGATCTACTTATTTTTACATCTACATCTTAAGGAATTTGTGTACTTTCGCAACACGCCCCGCCCCGTCTGTTTCGGAGTGAAAGTCTTTCGCTGTCCGGTCGGATTCATCACTTTGAGTAAAAAATCATGAGTTCAATTTTGTTTTGTAAAGATTTCGATAACTGCAATACCTGTAAATTTCGTATATTTCAAACGTTTTATGTGCAGAGGTTAACTTCATGCAGCAGAATCAAAGAATTTGATGAAAGGCAGTAATGCAGTTTGCAAAAATAGAATTAAACCGGTATCAAAATTTAATTACCGTACATTAAACAAGAGAAATGGTTGATTATACGGTTCGTTTTCATTTCATTCAGTCAATCCTACTTTTTATAAATTACCCAACAGAAATAACCAAACCATGTCGAAGTAGGAAAAATTTTCCCTCACTGTCTCATTCCAGTTGTTCTAATACCCAAGGTGTGTGTCTGTTGCTTTTTCTGGTGCAGAAATCTGTGACGAAATGAACTCAACTTGATTTATATACCGGAAACAGGATTACGATGAATTTTCTGATAGTAATTTATAGATCTCAATCTTTACCCGCTTCTAATAATTTTAATGCACTCATTGTTAATCTTGAATTGTATTTTTCAGTCGAATGAATAACGCCCAATACGTCAAGCAACCTTGTGAATGAAGGAATATTGCCACTGGTTGTATGTAGCTGTACAGAATACTGTACCGTAATAGAGGACCATGCAGATTCTGTTCAACACTTGGCTAGTCTTAGTGCTAATAGATATTCTAAACGTAGAAAGATAGAACAAATATACAAGACAACAGCAATTAGAGAAAATTCACTCTTGGAGGAATTTCAGTTATTTTTGGACTCGTGATTCCATCCATTCAGAAAGTTGTACGGGTGTTCGACTATTTTCGTCATAGGTTCCACTGATTTTCAATCTTTGTGCGAACCACGGAGTACTACAGACAGATACTATTTGTTGTATTTTCATCTATTCGCGTAGAAGATTCCCCAGCACCGTAGTATGTAGCAAACATAGTTGAGTAGACAAACTAAGCTGTGCCCCTGTGGTTATGTACATGTATGTGTGATCGGAATCAGGAAGCAGCCTAGAAAGAGAGAGGCGACGATAGAAATATGCAAGGTATGATCACAGTGAGTCGCAAACAAAATCGAAATTGCCAATGTCTTTTTGCTCATCTTCATCTTGGACCAAGATTCTTGGTTGAGAGAGGAAGAAAGTGTGCAAAGTGTCGCCTCTGTTTCTTTATCTTTATTCCATTCCACCAAACATGCATATATTGCGTTGGTGGAGTTGGCTTTGGTTAAGTTGGAATAAATAAGAATAAGAAATACACAAGCCAACAAACTAAACGGCTTCGTCGGTCGTTCTAATTCTGCTCAGCAAAGTAAATTGAGGAAATTGAAAAATGTTTACATTCAACGCATCATGATTTCATCCAATGTGACTACCAAGTTCCTCAGATGTCGTACCATTTCTTATTCCATCACACCACGTATCGTCAATGTCATTAATATATTTATTTTCTGTATTATTAACCATATTTCCATTAGTATTTAGTAATTAGTAATGCAAAGCATACATGCTCAATAGGAGTAACCTATTAAACACACATGACCTGCTGGCTGATTGTCCCAACTAACTTTAAGCAAGGTTGTCAATGCAAAGCAAACGGTTATAAAGATAAGCCGTAGCAGAAGGAGAAGTAACTCCAAAGTAAAAAAGCTGTCCTATTGCAATCTCGTCTTATATGTATCACAAGTTCGTCTCATCAACCGATATATCTAATCCGGTATTTACAATATATCTACGTGACTGAGTATTCAGCTATCACAATCTTTGTTCCCGAGGGTATAAGAGATGGTACGAGTAGTACTCCTGGAACAGTACTGAAGTCATGAACATGTCGTGAGAATCCGTTGGAGTGGAGTTGACTTGTTGCAGAGATAAACTGATGACCCGTGATGTGATGTTGGTTTAAGTTTAAGTTATTGAGTTGGTGGGAAGGAGAAAGAACTGGGACGAAATGGTTTGGGAATATTTGGATATGAAATTAGTGATAAGAATCTTAAATAAATGAAATTTCAATTCAGGACCCACTTTTGACATTCTGGAGCAATATTGATGAAGATGAGATCAAGGGGTATCTTCATCTTAATAACGGCATGCATATTATATATTTGTGTATATCTAGCTATGTACATATCATACATTTTCAATTGAGGTAGTTTGCACACTGTATTAGATTATAACATACCCAAATAAATGTGTCACATTGAATGCATGTTCACGGATCGTGTGATCACAAACTTTTCCCCAGCATTTCGAATAACTAAATGTTTGTAAGATTTACTTAAATTGTAAGCTTTTATGGATAAGCAGTCTTATCATTATTCACTTGACTCAGCATAAATCGTCCAACCCATTTCATCATTCCAAGTTAAAATTTTTAATTGAACTAATTAAGTTAAGCTAGTGGAGTGGACTTGTTTCTCAATTACCAATATATAAATGAGCTACAAATTAATAGTATATCACATTAATCAGCAAACGATTCGTCGTAAATAAACCACTGGCAGGATTTTGATAAATCGAATCTCCCAATACATTTCATGCATAATAAGCAAATAATAAAACTTTGATCCTCCTGGATCACTTGAGCTGCGCAGTCTTTTTCCTGTTCTGTGTTTTATTTAATGCATCATTATCACTTTGAATTTATTTCATACTACTCTACGCCAAGCCATTGCTTGACCTGACTTTGGGTGCGAGCTGGTTATGTGGTTGGTTTACTATTCAACTCTGGGAATTCGGCCGTGATGTGCTTTTGATGTTGTGAGTGAACTTCATAAGAATACGAGGACCATGGAATGGATTATATGATAAAATGTAATATAATAAATAGAGGACCGGTCAGAATGCAGCAAAGCAATGAATGCAATGGCCGAAACCGGCGCTGCGCTGAGGCCGGGATGTTATAAACAGGTGTCTACTTCATAAATTCTGTATTTTTTTTAACTTTTCGAAAGAAGTTACAAAGTAAAATAAAGTGAACGAGCAATTCAATGTTAGCTAATAAGCTCAACGTAAACCAGTCGCAATTCCGGTTTGTCCACAAAACATTTGTGCGACTGGCTGCTTACTTATTTTTCTCATTTGGTCTGGTCTTGGTTTCAGTCTCAATCCTTACCATAGTCCAGCCCAAGTCTACTATTTAGACAAAGCCTAAAATGCTCCTCTTTCAGACGAATATATTATGGCTAGATAGATAGTGTCCAAGCAAAATAAAGAATCCAATTTGATTAAACTGCTAAACTTTAAACGAGATGTGTTATAAAGTTAACGCCAACCACGTGGGTCGGACTCCATTCTCATTCGGCATTCTCCCATTGTTAGCTCATTTATTTTATTGCATTCGCCATCTCGCTTTTTCACTCACTTTATTTCGCCCGTTCACACTCTTTAGGTTTCGGATGACTCTGATTCATGTTACCTAAAACTTAAGTAAGTACATTGGTAAGTATAGTTAGTAATAAATACTAATCTTTGCATTCCTTGTTGGGACTTAAGTCAAACTGCAGTGCAGAGATTTTGCGATTTTCGTCTGGTATAAAACTTTTTTTATATTTCCAACTAAGCACGCCGGTATTGTGTTTGGAAGTTTGTAGGGATACTGAGAATTAAGTATGTACTTTGAATTATTTTCTAAACCCATATATATATGAAGTAAAATACAAATTCTGTCATTTTACTGGTGAATTATTTCAGAAATTTGACTCTTTATTAAAAAGTCTCAAAGACCGACTCTGCTTTGTAAGTGAAGGTTGAGAATGTGTGGGGCATGCACATGGCGTCTGGACGGATGGGGTGAGATTTGGGTTTCAGGTACAACAAATGCAAATGAAATAAATAGGTACGATTGGAATACAAATCACCCCGTGTACCTTAAACCTTTTTCGATTGATATAATTTGCATAATTATTATCGAGTAATGTGCGACCTGCTATGAAATAAAAGTGGTCACCAGAAACTGAAATACTTAAATGATATATATTTTCTAAATTGGGAAAAACTTGGATCAATAGATGAATAAATGAACTCAGTTAAATTATGAAAGAGGGCAAAAATTTTACCGATATGATAAGTACCACACCATAAATGAGGACATTCATTCCATAAGCTCCAGCAGCAGATATGTATTTCTTAGGTTGTTATTCACTTATTGAACTCATGCAGTATCAAAATGTTTATTAAGGTTTCGCCTCCACTTCACAATGAACAAACGAAACGATTTGGTTGGATTTGTGGATTGAAGGAGGCATCCTTGACCGTTGCCTGTTGCGATAAGATAAGCTTCTGTTCACCAGATATAGGATGTCATCATTTATCCCCCTCTGCATCTGGCAGTTTAGATTTGGTTTCATTTGCCCATCCATACAGAAAAATAAGAAGATAGAGTTCCACATATTATACAAACTTAATGCAACCGGCAGTATTAGTGATATGCAAAGCACGTTGATGAGCAGTTCTACTGTAATGCTCATACAGAATCTTTAATAATGTAATGAGTGCTATATTATATGTATCACACTGGCTGTCTGCTCTGTTTGTTGGCTATGATATTATTACCAAATACAATTGACAAACATGATGCTATTTATCATATTTTTATTATCTCCAGCTACGAATGAGATTAGGATTGAATGTCAGTCAACACAACGAAGCAACACATATTTTAGCTGTGGTGCATATATTGAACAGGCTCGTCATAATGTTCATGGTCCAATCCATTCCTAAATAGGTATCATATTATTATTATCTGGATTCTTTATCTGTTACACTCGGTTGAATGTGCTGGAGAAGTAAAATTAGTCTCATTTGGATAGCGTTAATGTTGAATATACACATGAGCTCCATTACCTATGTACTTGCCTCTTCAACATCATTAACTTTAGCAAGACTTAAATATCAAAATGTTGTGACCTTTGGCACAGCTAGTGAAATAAAATTATTTTCTCAGCCAAATGGAAACTCAGATTTGACTCAGATTTGAATTTAACTGATCAGACTATAGTAATTTATTGAGTCATGGCCCTAGGTTTTTTCGAGTGGTCCGAGTCGCACGTTAATAAATGCAATGAAATTGTACACCAGATTTTATGAGCTTCGTATTGTAATTTAATTATCCGATTTGTACCGTATTGCAGACAGTGTTAGCAGCATAATAAACTTCATTTTGTACAGACTTATGTACATACTTATATGTAGAAAAAAATCATCTTATCTACAGGAGACGCACTTGTCGGGTTCATTTGCTAACGCATTTTGATTTTTGTAAAATAATGGCATATCTTATAGCGTTGCAAATAATTATCGTAAACTTTAACCCGACAATAAAATTCATCCTGCCTTTCGGTATTTTTTATTACCACTGCTTTCGGGTTTTCTTAAGAAATGGTTTTATTAAGGCGTAATTCGATTCGAGGAATTTTTGAGCGAGGATAAAAAGTTTTATAAACACGATTGTATTCACACTTTAATGGAACTGCAATTCTAGAATATATTTATAACTATTAGTTAATTATTATAATAATGGAAAATATAAATACGCCTGAATGAAGCAAAACTTTAACATGTTAAAATCAATGCCCAATTTAATTTTATCAAATAATTAAGTATTCCAGGGAAAACGCCCAAAATCAAAAACCATTTTTTTAATTGATGCGGAACGTGGGATAAGTAATTCAAGTAACTTCTGCAAAAATTCATTCATTATATCTTGAAATTGGCACAAAAATTGCCACAATATCCAATAATGCATCAACACTTTTTTGTTCAAGATATTTCCACAAAACTGAAAATGCGCAGTAACATCCATAATTAAGTATGAACAGTGCAATTTAGAACAAAGAATATTATAATAACGACTATATTGTCTTTATGTAAAACAAATAAAATACTCATTACTCTCGACCAGCATTTTCATTTCACTTCATTACAATTAATACAAAGAACTTTACTCTGTTGACAAAATATTCCACTTCTTCCCATTTGCTCGCGTGCAAAGAATGAATTCGTTGACAATCAACATTTTGAACCAAAATGTACATTACTTGCTACTTTACTTGGCTTGCAAATCAAGTAATCAAATCTGGTTGAAATGAGGTTAATATGTCTGGTGTGTAATAAATAAACATGTGCTACGTACATTCCTAATGGAGACTAGTCAAGCCACTTACACCTATTATTATGGATATACCAGTATCCATTTGCCAACCGATGGAATCAACAACATTCATCCATTTCTTAACGAAATGTATGAATTGGTCATTAATTCAATTCCTAGAAAAACTACGTTGCTTTTATAGTACATGCATACTGTGAAGTGAAAAACAGGCTGTCACTAAAATCTACTTAATAATTACTGATTACGAAAATAATTTAAATTTTTTTAAAAAATTACAATATTGTCATAAAACTTTCTTTTTTTACTCAAATCCATCTCACAGACACCTTAGTGAAAGTCAGTTATGTATTGCGTGGAGAAAGTCAAAATTAATTTGGTCTCCATACGAAAAATGTGTTGAGAGCCCCATCCCACCACAACACCTCACATTTCTCACTCCTCTCTCGAGGACTCCTCTCTCGAGGAAGGTGGCGCCGTAGGAAGAATTGGCGAAAAGTCACAAAAAAAGTTTTAGCATGTCCGATTCATTCCACACAGTCTGACTGTCGAAATTTACTGGGTAGCATCCACACAACCCTGAAATAATCCTGGTATTTCCCAAATTCCTTAAAATTACTCTACCTCAAATTTTTGAAAAGTTTCCCAATTTTGAGTTTTTTTTAAAATTTGTCACAGTCCATGCGAACTGAATCAGAGAATAGTTTGCCCTTGGAAGTTTGTACTCGTTTGTTAATTCTACTAACATTATTATTACCCGATACAGCAGCAGAGAACGTATTAATTCGGTCAACCAGACCAATTATTCTCCTTTACCCTCCTCTCCATTACTACCCGGCTTCCCTTTGTTTACATCACTTATCACATAATTTAACCTTATCCAATCCTTACACACCTCTCTGTCTCATCCGAGAATTTGCCCCACTTTCCCAGTTTTGTCCCGATTCCTTCATTAGCTTAGCAGCTGATGGAGACAAAACTCGGGTAATTGTGTGAAATTTAAAAAAAACTGCTAGTTAAGTGGAAATCATTCAACTTTTCCATTGCCTGTTTGGAGCCTTATTAATCAGTTATAATTGCTCAGTACAAGTAATTATGTCGTCAACATTGAAATCAATCATGGACAATTCACAAATCAACCTGTGGTGACTAAGCCACCAAAGAAGGAAACAAGAAGGCCGGTGCTGAAGTTCAAGTCAATTAAAATTTATTAAAATCTAGTACTAATCAATAATTAAAGGTGTTATTCAGCTAAGAACATTCCACTCAGATAATCAAATTAAAAAGCAATGAGAATCTAACGACTTGTTTTTGACGTCGCAGTCAAAACTACATACACGGCCTTTAATTCGTGAATACAACTGCTCAGTAATTAAATAATTAAGTAAACAAATAAGCGACTAAATCCATTAATTACGAGGATAAGGGGAGAGAACATTGATTTAGAAATCAACTGATAACTTCCAAAACTTCGAGGATTGAACGGAGGATCTTGAGGACGTACGTTGCTGGGATTTTCCAGATAAGCATAGAGAATTTTTGGAATTGTCCACATCTCGCAAACTCTTCCACACATTCTAAGGTTAGTTTCAATATTCTTTATTTTAATACACTTTCGGTTGGAACATGAATCTAGAAAGGGTGTCCATTTTTAATTTTTGCATTGTTTGTATTGAAGTGGGCCGCATATTAAACTTGATATTATGCTTTCATATATGAATTAGTCTATCTGCATTCGACCTGATTTAAGGAGTGTTGATATATAATTAGACGAAACTTTGTTTTGCTGGAAATGCTTTGTACTTGCTATTTCGTCGCGTATATTATTAAATTTAATAGCATAATAGCGAAGAGTAGATTATTACAAAACTACAAAATTTAACCTAGCATTGAACATTTGTCCACATCGTGAAAAGGTTTGATGCCGCCGGTGTGGAAATTTTCTCTTGCCTTTGTGATATTTTGATTTGATGTCTCTTGTTACAAGTTTTCTTTCATGTTAGTTTTGATGCTTTCTCTCATCCATGAAATGCCAAACCATGAACTTTTTGAGGGACAATGAATGAAATGGCAAAGGTCAAATTCAGGGAGAGCTAAGTTTGGTTGATTACTAGTGGTTCTCTCGACAGCCTTTGTTACCGGAGTTATGACTTTTCGAGTCGCTCATGATTGTATTCGTCGCTGTTCTCTGCTAACCGATTATTTGTTGGGGATTTGAAGAGAAAGTCCATGTTTTTTGTCTTGTTGGTAAAAGTATTTGAGTCAAATTCACAAACAACATAATAATTTTTAAGCTAACCTTTTGATCGTCCCCATTGGACAGTTTTGTTAGGTTTATTTACAAATAGATGATATGTGTAAATAATTAATTTGGTTAATGGAGAAAAACTGGAAACAATTGCAACTTCCTCAGTTTCTTTTTACTTGTGAAGTGAAAGCACTCTTTTTGCTCCACTAATTAGTTAATTTAAGCTGTAAATTGAAATATTGTGCGTTGAGTTTGACACTGACAAGCATTAATAATAAAAATTCATTGTGCAAGGAGGAAACCAAACTTATAGTTTTTCATTTTTGTCGTGCACGGAATCCTTAATTACCTTTCTACTTGTTACATAGTCGAGTATCTGGCATTCCATTTTTCCATGAAGGCTTAATATGGCCGTTTATTATTATTATATAATATTATTATAGTATAATATATTTATAATATATATTACGTATTATATTTATTATTATTTGCTCCACTATAAAGTTCCGTACAAATTTCTGATGATTTTGATGTATGGCTGGAAATCTAGGCTGCCAGTTTAGTTCTCAATGGAATGGATGTTTAGCTTTATAGTTCAATATTTCCGGAGTGCAATTTTTTGATATTCCAGCAAAATAAAATAGCTCGAGATTGGTTCATTGGTTGACAGGCTGGCTGGCTTCTTTTTAAATGCATCATTCATATTGTATTAAGTAGACTGAATGTAATGTGCTTTATAGTCAGGAGAACCTCGCCTGCTGCATCAGAGCAGAGAGAAGAGGAGCAAGTAAACAGGAGAGAAATCCTTGTCCTACTTTCATCCTTGTACACATAGCGTAGTTTTTAACCCTTCCTCTACCATGCCGTGCCATTCAGTTCAGTTTTGTTACACATATACTGGGTGCACTTGTTCTTTTTCTGAGGGCTATTGATCTGTTCCTCTCCCTACAAGTCCGGGTTAAAGTAGGTCAGCC
>JAAXNX010001042.1:0-20545 GCA_036491905.1 Folsomia manolachei
CAACCTTCCTCATCATCGTCCTCAGACAGATCAAAATCCATTGGGACTATTATCTGATAACAAATCCAATGACACCGTCGTCTTAATTAAAAATAGAAATTAAAACTCACCTTTTTGGTTCGCTTTTTGGGTCTCCCCAATCGTTTGGTGGGCAACTTTCTTTTATCCTGCACTTTCCCAACAACACTTTCACCTCTTACGTGTTCAATCTCATGCTGACGGACCAGACGATTGAAATCTTATGGAAAATGAAAAACAGAAGGTAATAGTTAATTAAAATTAAAGTAAAATAATTACAAATCAATTACTTTTATTCTTTTTCCCACCAGCTTTCTTCGGCTTGTCGCTGGGCCGTGTTTTCTCCTCTTCTGCTTGCACCATGGAAGAGTCTGCAGGCCGGAGTTTGGTATCCGCCCGCGTTCTGTTCTTCATTTTGGCCTTGTTAAGGGCCTTCTCAAATTTCTTGACAAGGGCCGGACAGTCCTCTGCACATAAAGTTATTTTAATTACTATTGTAAATAATATATTATATAATCTTACCCAACAATGTTGTTTCGGGCTCCCAGGAGTTAAACTCCTGGGGGTAGCCCTGCCACGAAATAAAATATCGAGTTTCCCGTTCACCCGTTGACGGACTCTTTCCAAGGATTTTATTTACTAAAAATAAGTCCTCCATTTTTGTGTTGCTTAGAGCTAAGCAAGAAAGAAACTTAGCCCAACTTTCACCTGGCTGTGCTATTTTGTGCACAAATACTTATTTCCAAATGTAAAGCGAGTCATAAATCCAAGTGAGGAAAAACATAACAATAAATAAAAAACACTCCAGCATCTTAAGAGAAAGCACTTTTTTCTCTTTTTCTCTACACTTTTTTATTCCATATCCTTTTGTAGTGAGACATTGACGGATAGCTTTGCATGTTCCCATATGATTTAATGTACTGGAGCAAACGGTATAATTGGGACAAAGAATTTGGCAATTTGCAGCTTTTCCTCACTTGTGCAAAGCAAGCGTCGGACATTCATTAGCAAACAATGATTACTCCATCCGTCACTGTCCACGGGAACAAAGGAATGTAAGTGAGTGAGCATGAAAGAGAAAGCACCTGCTGCTCCAAAGTGCTCTCTCTCTCTCGCCCACTTTCTTTTGCAATCCATCCATCCATTAACTATAGGGCAAGGGATATACTATATACATATATCCGCCTATACCAAGCTTTTTGCGAGGGAGAAAGCGGGGACCGATCAATGAAAAATGTCAAAAGAATGTGCTTTTCTAATCTACTAATACTGTTTGGAGTAAGCGTGCTTCCCAGTTGCACCTCTTTGGAAGGCAGAATAGCGAATGTGTTGTTGCTTCGTGAAGGAATTCCGCTACAAGCCATAAATATTTAGTGGTTAAAAAATTCCAATTAATGGTCTTACCTGTGGGTGCTGCTAAATTCATCCAATCCGCTTTTATTAACTATATTGCGCACAACATTTGGATCCGCGGGTTTCGCGGATAGGTCGTTGTGCGACCAAGTAACCCGTGATTTCAGGGCTTGTTTAAAAAATTTCCAATAAAATGTAAAACTTTTAACTACGAATAATTGAAGTAAAAGTTATCTGTTTGACAAGGTTAAGCTTAATTCACACAATGGGAAATATATCATTTGTCAATGTCTGAAAAGAATGCATAAGTTCTGCACTTGGAACACGTTCATTATCGCTGCCATCACTAAGTGAACAAAGAGATTTAATGGATTTATCCACCTGGGTTTTCACAATACACAATGAGAAATGAAGGGTATCATTTGTCATTGTGCGAAAGTAAAGCAAAAGTGCTCAGGACATTATCACCGAGTAAAAGTAAAAGTCTTTTATGTTATTGCATGCACTCACTTGCCAAATTATTTACTTTGCTCATAATTTATTTTGTTCAAATGTAGGGGAAATCGAGTGTATCCAGGTATGTGATATGAATTTTCAATCCCCGATTATGTTATGTTATTAATAATAACTTATTATTCATATAAATATAAGTTTTATGTTTTCTATACATATATGATAATGTTTAGTTACGGTTATAAATTTGTAACAAATATTTATATTTCACTGGCTAATAATGAGAAATGATAAAACTGTGTGTAATGCCAATAAATCATTTACGGTCAAATTTATGTTCATCAATCTGCACGAAATACAAAAGGAAAAATGTTGTCGAAATATTCTTCGTGAAAAAAATCAAGAAAATGTCCACAAAAGAATAAGGTATGACTACCTCCCTCCATCTTATCACTAAACTGACAGAGCAGTATAAATTTCTGGGCTTGAGGTTTATTATTGTAAGAAAGTTTGTTATAATAACTCTCAGATATTATAGTTTTGCTTGTGGATCAATATAAAAGTCGAAGATAAAAAAACTAATAAATTCAGTCAATGGGAGAATATACAAAATCAAGCCTGTTTGTGAATCGTACGTAGGAAACATATTTTAATCAGTCTAAAGAATAAAAAAATAAGCTCATTACAATAACGGAATTCGAATAGTTTAGTACTAAACTATAGTAATTTCATAAATATCACTGCTCGGACAATTCAGATACAGAGATCTGTTTATAGTTATTGGCTCAATGGCTCGCCGTACTCTTTTCATGCTTCACTTCTTGTTTTACCGATGCCGAAGATGGTACCAATAACACATCTGAAGGTATGGCAAGTGGAATACTTGAGCCAAATGACTCAAAATCGAAATCTTCCGCAACTTGCGACATCTGAAAACATTGAAGTAAAAATGAATGAATTTATTTCACTTAAATGAAAACCAGATATGTAATAATACATATTAAACATTCGCTTACGTCAAACCTCGAGGTAAGAAGTTTCATCGTTGGGGGACATTCAGTCTCCACATCTTTGGAAAAAGGATACTCCTTAAATCCAATGACAGTGCTTGTGTATTCCGGTTGAGGATCATTAATCCAATGGCCAGGTCCCTTTGGAAGTCTCAAAGTCCGTGGAAAATGTAGAATGCACAAGTATTTCAGTTTTTCAAAGAACATGCCAAGTCCACAAAACTTTTCTGGATCCTCATCTTCTGGGTTTTCTTGAGGTAACTCTATTTGATTTTCCTTCACGTACTCTTTCCAATGCGGGTAAGCTCTCAGTATTTTGAGTTGCTCCATCTCAACGTCACTCGGTTTTGCAATATTGTCCAGAACGCAGGAATTCAGTGATGAAGCAAAATCAAACCGAAATCTAATCACCAAACATTCAAAAGAATCCCTTGTCGCCATAGTTTTGGCAAATGAACGCAGAAACTTAACTGTGGGAAAACTAAAGTAAACGCGATTCAGACTAGGGAAATGTGGCAAAATCTTGGTAATCAGGAAGCAGTCTTGAAATGAGTCTGGAAATTGTAATTCCTCCACTCTGCATTCTCTGATGCCCTTTCTCCCAGTTTGAGTGGGGAAGCAGTTTGGGTAGAATTGTGTCCATCCACTGGCAACTAAAAATACCTTCAGAGCCGGTAGGTCAGGAAAATAAAGTGATGGAAATTCATATAAAACTCCGAGGTCCAAAACTTCCAAACTGGGCATGAGTCCTTGGAAACTGATGGAAATTGGGAAGCACTCGTTGTCAGACTCACTATTAATCGGGTTGCCTCTGGCGACTTCTCGTGCAGGATCCATCCCATCCTGATGTTCCTCCCCAGGATCCAAAGTCAAGACAGATTTCTTCTTCTTTTTCGTCGGTGGCTGCTCGTCCACCGACTCAAAACACGTCAAGTATTGGCACCTGGCTCCCAACTGCAAAATCCGGAGATGGACCAACTTTGGAAAATTCAGCACAATCTTTGGCCATGTATTGGACGCAGGCTGCACAAAGCTTCCTTCGATCTTGAAAGTGGTTAGATTTGGGAATCCTAGTAAAATATTTTGAAACGCGGCTTTCAACTCTGACCCATCTCCCTCGGCCCTTATGCAGCAAGCGAGGTGAAGTTCCTTCAGATTCGGTGCTGTAATCTGACCCAATGCAGTTAAATTTGAAGCCAGGAGTGAAACAAACTTATCCTTATGACGAATGATAAGAGATGATAAGCAAGGCAACTCAGAGACGGATCCAAGAACTTGGAGTAGGGTCATTAAAGCCGTTTCACCTTCGTAGGAAACTTCTACCCGAACCAGAAAAGGAGATGCAGCCAGTATTTGGCTCAGTTGGGTGGAATAATTGACGCTTCTGGTTAGAGACAATGGTCCAAATTCATTAATTGAATTAAGGATCTTCAACGTGGTCAAATTAGGAAGCGATAAATTGTTATAGTCAGCTACGGATGTGTATTCTTCACTGCAGTTTGAAACAATGGACAATTCCTCCACGGATTGCGAAATGAAGTCCTGGAATTCAGCCATGCTCCAACAAATACTTCTGGTTTTGCCCTTCCATTCAATGCATTTACCAAGTTGGAAAGTACTTGTCTTCATAACTTTGGCAGGATTGGGTGTTACTGAGGTTGTTGCAGAATCAACTGGATTGACCTGCCGTAAAATTATTAATGCGGTTTTGCAAATGAAACTAAACAAAAGTTGTTATATTAACCTTTGTTACTTTAGAAATTGGGCTCTCTGCCCGGCTACTGTTGCCACTGACTGGTATAACGTCATCATCTTCCAGGGTGACATCATCAAGGATGCGTTTCTTGGCTTTGGATTCGGCATCCAGAACACCAATGATGGACACATTCATCACTTCGCCCACAATTTCCACATCCGAATCAGAATCTACGACTTCTTGCTCATCATCAGAATTATTTGCTTGTTCCTCCGGCTCCCGTGGATTGGGGTCTGGTGAGTGGGCATGATTACTTTGTTGTTCCGGAACTGTGTTCACATTACTTGCATATTCACCCAAAACTTGGGTTGGTGCTGGTGGAGGCAAGGGGGAGGAGTCGACCGGTTCTTGTTTGACTTCAACTTTGATTGGGTCTCGAACAGTGACTTGTTCTGTACTTGGTAGATAGCCAGCCAGATTTGACATAAACCTGTCGACGAGGAAGTGACCATTGGGAGTTGGAGGGAGTCGAGTCGACAAAAAGGATTCCAGTTCATCCAGCGGCATGCGACGTAATTCGGGTCGTGTGATACCTGCAATTAGTTAAACAAGATAGATTGGATTGTTTCTCTTGTATTATTGTAGTGACAAGTGTCACTGCATAAGTAAAAAAAATCACAACTGACCTCCAAACTTGGAAAAGGATGAGGGTGGAAAGTCAGATTTTACTAAAATGTCCAGAATTTCCAGGTCCAACATCCTGGGAAGTGGTTACAGCTAAATTTAAATGAACTTTGCAACGTATTCAAATTAAACTACTAAACTCAGCAAATATAATTGTTGTTGTTATCCTAAAAGTTCTGCGGGTGATGGCCATTACGCGGTGTGATAAGCAAATGTTGAGATTCCGAGACAACGAACAATGTTTGATAAATTACAATGATTTATGAAGGAAAGAAATTAATTTTCAACCGTGCGTTTATTTACTTGAACATGAGTGGAACGTACATTATTTTGATTAAATTTCACTTTTTATTATAAGCTCCTTAACATAAAATCATGTTAAGTTAAACACTAAAATAAAATCATTTCATAAATTGCGAATGTGCCAAATCGTTACAAATATCTCAAGCTAATCAAATTCACAAATTTTGTTAAATGTAGTTGATGGGAACAATTACAAATGTACAACGTCATATTTGGTCTTCTACCAAAAAGCTTTTTGAGCTTTTTTAAGCTTTTTGTCGTAAAATTTCTCTATGATTAGCCATAAGATTCTGAAAAGTCATGCTTTAGGGCCTAGTGTAAAATGCGGTCCACAAATTATGGCACTGTCTCATAAGCAGAGTTTGATTGGGAAACTAAAAAAGATTAAATTTAAGCGAACTTCTGATTTAAAATGCGCCTCATATTTTGGTGAGGAATTTTGATATAAACTCAACCTTTTGCTTTGACAATTCCTATGGGAGTGAGTTTGACGCAGACATCAAAATGTTGACATTAGACACCCCCAGAAAGGGAGCCTCAATGTTCGTAATGCCTAATAGTACCCGGAAACTATGCAAAATAAAGATTAATACCACAAAACTTTATATTGCCAATAGAACAAACAAAAAAAAGGTTGCGAGGGATCCATTTCAGTTTGCAAGCTAGTAGTCATGTATGAATTTCGACACCGGAAATCTTGGAACTCGCTTTCATAATTGCACGGACCGAGAAATACCTATATCCCTGTTCTGCTTGATTTTTAGTGAGGGAGTGTTAACGCTATAAGCTTATAACTGGCAGCAATTTGACGACCACTTTAGGAAATAATATTATGAAGCCTGTAAATATCAAGTTTGCGGAAACTTTTATTTTTTATGGAAATTGGTTCAATATCAGGAGCAGACAGTCAATACAAAAACTGTGCTTCACAAACCTGGTGCATTGAATCATGGCTCACTGACAATGCAGTGTGTTATGGTTCATAATGCTCAGTTTTGCCGTACTGTATACATTTGTACTGGAAATTAATGGCAGCTGTTACGAATTTGCAACATGGCAAAACGTGGGTTGTAAAAGGATATTGATGAGGATGAAGCCAGATATATCATCATTTTAGTCGAGAAAGGCTAACCGATAGACATCGCCGTCTGACCAATTATAACCGCATTGATTAAAATCAATGCTACGTTACATGGGCACAACAAACGTACACTACTGAACAAAGCGAAACACCAGAAAATCTTTGAATGCAAAACACTACAAAGGAGCCACCGGCACCTTAACGGAGCTACCAAAAAATTTTATATGGCCAAAACTTCCGTCATTACTAAGGAAATGAGACCAACTAATAGCAGTGTGAATAAATGCCGAAAAAGAAAACTTCTATAAGAAACTTTGCCGCAGAAGGGTGGTACAAAATATTAAAAGCCAAGGAATACTGTCTTAGATAAAAGCTCGATTAAAGTGAATAGACCGTGCTTTTACCGTTAGCAAAGACTGTGACACACGAAACAATTAAACCTGGTCAATTGTTGCATTGTTGCATTTTTATCTAAATTCATCAGAATTTGAATTAAGTCCTTTGAACGCCTACATTGTGTCAGTCTATAATCACAAAATTTATATCGGATGAGGATGCTTCTTTTTCAACTTCCCAAATTCGGAATCTGTCTAAACAACATTCACGCTTTTGTTTTGGCCTGTCAATTCCCTGCCCAAACTTAACATAACTAATCGTCAACTAAATAGATATAATAATTCACGTACATATTGTCAAGGGAGTTTTTGTCACTAACCATTCCACTTCAAACATAAAAAAATGCAGCTTTATAAGCTGCATGCAGTTAACATTCTCCCATGTTCACATACAGATACTAACATGATGAAAATCCAAGGGCTGGAGTTCCTCAGTGACTTGAATCCCATTCGTTGACGGTGCAGAAACCTAATTAGAGTAAAAATTAAAAATTTACACACAAAACAAACTGTTTCGGTTAACATTAATAAATTTGAAAGGTCATGGTTTACCTGCCCTACCATTTTACAATTAGTAATCAAACAAAGAGAAGTATTTATATGATTAAAAAAATATGCGAACATAAATTTACTCATTTAATGCACCACTTGGCAAAATTTGTATTTTTTGCATGTAGCAGTTGAAATGGCCTACTTTTGCTCAGAGATTCCCAATGATGAGGACTGGACTGGACTTAAATCATGAACGTTGTAAAATAAGCAAACAACATTGCTCACTTTTGAACAAAATTCATAAACAGTTGACTACTACATTTTCCAAGAACTCGCAAAACTAAACATTTCAAAGTCAATTGGTTAACAGGCAGGATTTTCCTCCTGTACAAAATCCTGTAACAATCTTAAAGCACTGAGAAATGCTATGCAGTAAGTAATAGCACTTCATTTGGGTGTTTACATTTATATGCAGTATCTACTGTCTAGCCTCATTGTTGTTATTGTATGTATGTATGTATGTATGATTTATTCACGAACTTTTTCGGGCAATGCCCATAAAGTTACAATGCAGATTAAATAATTAAAGTTAAATTTTGGAGCCTGGTCTGAGCATCTCATAACAAAAATAATAATTACGGTTCCCCTTTTATACGGAGTTATTATGCTCATGTTTTATATTGCTGAGCAAGCTGAACTTATGTTAATAATTGTTCAATATATTTTACGGTTAGTAGCCTTATTTTTAATAGCTTGTATTGTTTCTCCACCACTGGCAATTTGTTGCCCGTGTCTGTTTAAATCTGATAAGGATGATGAAGACGAAGAAAACGTTATGGAGCATCGTTGCGCGGAGTGTGGTGAACTAATTGGGATTAGTCGTATCTCAATGGCGAATACTTAAGGGCTAGAAACAAATTTATTAGGGTATAAAAAATATAATGGAGACCAGCGAAATCAGTTTGTATAAGAATTTGCAAAATTTTTGATATTTGCAATTATTTTACTTATTATAACTGGCCAAATTTCAAATAAACTGTTTCAAGTATTCCTTAATTAAAATCAACACTACTCAATAGCACATTTAAAAGTGCTTCGCCATATGTGGGAGGTGATTGATCCTCTTCTGTGCTGTTGCTCCTATCCTCCGGAAGTGATATGGCTATGTTATAGGTTGGCAGTTGATTTTCTTGTGGCCGCAATAATATTGAGGGAAGTCTTGTACCTAATAATAAGAAATAATATAAGAATAAGAATTGTACTCCAATTTTACAATAGCAAATTTGTGCAATATCCTTAGCAATAAATATGTACCTGCAACCACAGGAGTATTTAAAATAGGATGTGTTCTGTAATGAGAATTAATCTCGGACAAAGTTATAGGTCTCACAGGTGTATGAATTACTTCAAAATCTTGTACTGGAGTAGCACCAACTACACATAAATTAAAATCCAACAAATAATGACAAATTTTCTAATTTTTTATAATTTGCTAGGAATTGTATCCTTACCGAAATCAGTATAATGCCCAGTAGACTGTGGCTGGGAAGAGCTGCCTGAAAGTTTAAATGTTACATAAAACTACCAGTTATTTTCAAAAATACAATTTATTTACCCGAATTGAAGCCGGTTTCTAAAATACTACCATCATTCCTTAGATTATTCTCCATAGCTCGAGAAATACTACGTAATTTCCTTAACTTGTACCTAAGTTTAAACCACCTTTTCCAAATGCAGATATTAATTCCCACTGCAATTACCAGGATTAGGACTAGCCCTTTGTAAGCACTTCGCTTGTTAAATGGTGCAGGCGGAATACTACCACGCAACCAGGACACGTAAAAAAATAAAAATAAAACAACTATAAATGCAAATAGAACTATCCGAAATTGAACAGCGTTTATTTTTCTTTTAATTATTCGATCCTAGAAAATGTCAAGATTATTCCGTTTCAAATAAATACGTATAAAATTGAAATTACCTGTTCCACCATTATTTTGGGTGCAGCAATCTAAAGAAAGTGATACCATGGGAGATGTTAATGTCGATTTAAGTTGACTGAAAAAGTGAAAAGTTCAGTTTTAGTATGACTTAGTTTCTGCTTGTGGGATTCATCTGTTTTCTCCGAATTCAGACCTTGCTCGGAGATTTGTCATGAAAAACAAATGACGAGATTTACTCCAGTCACAAAAGATGACTCACCACAAAGTTTGCACTAGACTTGCAAACCTTGTCAGTTTATTGCGAGGCGACTAAATGCAAGCATTTAAAAAAGATTACACAGACAATATTTTGACTTTAACACAAAATTCTGTTGGATGCGTAATTAAAGCGAAAATGTATGACTCAGAAGAATGATATAGGTACCATACTCACATGAAAGTAGATGCTATAAAAATATGGTGCAGAAAAGATAAAAATACTTGCCCGTATTTTATAGATATAAATGGAACGAATAGAAGGAAGATAAGTTTGAACAATGTGATCAATCGTATTTTATTACTACGATTCTGATATAATCTAAAAACAATAAGACTTAAAATAAAATGAATAAGCACCAATAATACGGTACAATTCATTTCTGCATAAAATACGTTAATAATAGTTTTTAACATTCGGCCACGAAAACTTGGTGAAAGCCAAATGATCTATCTCCTGGATGAAAAATTATGTTTATCAAAATAATTTTTTAACGAACTTGTCATTGTATAACACCGGTGATAAGTACAATGACAGGATGGCAATTCTTAACCTAATGGCAACTTTTTTGCATAATTAGTTTTTAATATGGACAGCTTCATCATATGTCGGAAGTGGTTGTTCGCATTGGACATTTTCAATGTTAGATAAATTCATGGGTGTGCACCTAATGGCTACATTATAACTTGGCAGTTGGTTTTCATCTTGTGGTAATGTTGACGTCGGAGGAGACACTGTAAAAAACGATATTACTTAATTGAAATGTCACAATTGTCCAAGTTTAGAAATTGTATTTTACCAGGAACTACCCTTGCATCTAAAACAAAATTGTGCGATCTATTAAATTCCGGGGAAACCACTGTTATCACGGGAGCCTGAATGAGAGCATTGTTTGATATGATAGCTGAACAGTTTTCCAAGTGATGAGTATAATTCCTAGGAAAATTTGTTGCGGCTCGTAAATTATTGAAACTGGTTATTTGGTCGAAATCTCTTTCAAATTTTTTACAACGAAACACAAGAAATCCAAAATACGTCCAAATCACCACTGGGTATAACATCACTTTGGTAAGATTTGGTTTAGGTAAAATAACATCAATCAGCCAAAGAGAAATGCCAAAAATAAGAAGGGAAACAAAGCAAACTAGTAACTCTTCATTACTCCGGGCACCCTACAAAATTGCGCAAAATATTAAAATTAATTTAGTTAATATTTGAATTTTGTTTACCTGTTCAACCATTTCATTTAGTATTTATTACAATTACAATCAACAAATATGTGTTTTGTATTTGTTTGACGTATTTTGCTAGGACTGGATTTCCAATGCATGAACAGAAGAACTAGGACTACACAAGTTATCTAAAGCTTTGATCTATATTTAGTTGGAGCACTACTCATTTCAGGTAAACTAAACATTTCGTGAAAGATGACAGAGCACAGGCTGGATTCTTTTCGTTTATAAAGCCATGCAAACAAAAAGTTCCGTTATAAAGAAAATCTGAAGAAACCAAACTGACCTTAACTTGTCAGACGGTAAACTTCAAAATGCATGCAACTGAAATTCTAGAGAACATAGAAAAATTCGCCGGAAAAAACATTGCTTCAAGATATTGAACTAAAAGTTTCTAATTCAGCATATTGTTACTGCGGTTTTGTTTACTGGAAGTTTTTAGAAAAATCGAGACATTTCCATTTGAATAAAATATATGATTTTGAGTTGTGTCCAGGTGGTTAATTAACGACTCATGTTCAAGGTTTGTGCATAAATGAATCGTTCCTAAAATGTCAAAGTTCCGAAGCTTTAATTGTGTACCAAGATTGGTTTATTTTTATTTTTCCACAATTATTTAAATTTGTTTTAAAAATATTTACAAATCTCAATTTTTGAGTCGAGAGACAAAGAGGGAGAAAGTCTGAAAAAGATCGTGACGGGAGTTTATGGACCAGTATTGTGTTTGCTCATGAATTGAGATATTATACCATGCATGCCCCAGTATCAGAAAGTAGGATGTCAATTGCAGATAGAAGGAAAGTAGTGTTTCCGATGTTTCCGATTGGCTTTTAAGTTAGTATTCCGTCAAGTATTCCGTCACCAAAAGTACACTGACGCCAATTATATCCTTGTGTATATTTCACTTTTTTTATTTTGACCGTCGCCGCGATTTTGGATGTTCGAGGCGTCATTTTCGACACGTTTCTGCGGGCTCAAAAAAAATCGTACACGGTCATGCGATAGCTCATTTTGCTTATAATTACGTCTAGTTTTTCCTTGTAGATTACGAACAAGTTACAAAAAAAATTATCCAAAAAGTTTTCATTTTTTGCCTCCTAAAATTTTTCCTTTAAAAAAATCTGGCCTTTGACCTGAACGTGACCTTAAAAATCCAAAACGCGGAATTTGTCGCCAGTTAGTATAGAATTATCTGTGCAAAGGTTTCAAAGTTCTAACTTATCGGGAACATGTCGAAACTGTAGGGAACAGAATCACATATTATTTAACCATGTGATATAAAGATATTATGTCCTTACATTGAAAATAACCGAGAAATCCAGAACAAACCAATGACCGCTAATCCCCACTTCATTTTCTTTGATCTCGTACTGAATCTGTGTCACCATTTTTAAATATTGAAAATCGTCAGGAGATCCTCTCAAAAACTCCTCCCTCCGTGACAGCCACCTTACTAAATATTTAATCTGCCTACAGGTGTCCCCCGCTAAGAAAAGTATTCCAACGAGAATTGCAAAACCGTAAAAGATTCTTAATTTCTCTAGATAACTACTGGCAATAAAGATATCATTCAAGCTTGTGGAATAGCTGAACAAATTTTTGGCCATGTACACTAAAACGGCGTGACTACTTGTGGAATTTATCAAATCCGCCAGTTCCTTAAGGCTCTCATAATTTTTCAAAATTTCTTCGCAGGAGTAAGCTCGAACTTTTTTGTCGCCTTCTTCCGGTAGCTTCCTGAACCTGGTGGCATTAGCCCAAAGAAGATGACAGTTCGTAAAGATTAGGCCGTGTGCAAACATGACAATCTGGGTTGTAAAATACATTCCGATGAAGGTTAAAATAGCCAGGAAGTAGCCGTGGGGTAGATTTAAGAGAATTTCGGAGCATAATTAGGGCTGTTGTTGGAGTTTAGGAAGAAATTGTAGCGTGCCGTAGCAACATAACTTCTCACAGTCCAAGAGGCAGAGGCCTCGATATTGACCCGGTCCTGTACAAAGATTGATGAGCCAAAAGAAAAGAGACCCCATCCCATGTAGCTCGAGCAGAGAAGGATGTTCACGACGCGGCGTTTTAACTTGAAAGATTAAGAAGGCTTCAGATTCTTATACTTGAAGTTATGCCGGTTTCATTTTTAATTCAAAGTACTATATTTTTGTAAGATATATCGCGTTTCCCAATAACCGAAGAATTTTTAGAAAAGTAGTTTTGTGAACCCAGAAGCTTTTCAAAACCAAGACTCTGAATACAAGCTCTGCCCAGTAGGCAAATAAGTAAAAATAAAAACTAGGATGAATCTTCGTGTTAAGACGATCGTAGGGAAAGGATCGAACCACTGAGATGAACTGGTGCAGAGCCAGAATGTGGCCAATTCCACAAATTACCTGGATGTTTAATACAAATTTTAATTTTTTAACAAAATTAGAAGTACGAGGGTCGTTTCCTTAATTTTAAAGCAACGCTTGTTTGAGAGCACGTAACTTTGACAAATTCCGATTATTCAATACGGTTTTCGTGACACTATCGCACACACTTCCCATGTATGTTATAAAATTCACACAACTGGCACAGGAATGCAAGGGGTTTTGAAACTGGAGTCTTAGCAAAACTAAACGAGGGTAAATTTTTGGCCCGAATTTCCTAATAGGTAGGAAATTTGATTTCTATTTTCAAACTGGTCGTTCACTATCGCGCGTTTACTTTTTTGTCTTCTTCATTATTGTGGAATAAAGTCCATGCATTAGTGTATTTACTGCGCTTCTATGTATGAAGCATTTTGTATGAAATATTGAGATGCCAATTTTCCATGTAAAGATTCAAGAGCGTCTCCTAACTAATTTAAATATTTAGCATTTAGTTGTAATCGTCGGTTAAGCGTCGGTTTCATGTTTCCGAGCAAGCGGTGACTGTCTGTGCCAGTCATCGTGTTCAATCTTGTCGTTTTCTTTGTTTGTACTTCGAGCGTCGCTTGTTTGGCGTCAAAGCCAAGAACTCCTATAAAAAGGATCGGCACTTTCTAAGTTTAAGTGACTCTTCTCTAGCTCTTTGCTCAAGTAAGATCTCTCTCCCTAAGTTCAATACTGAGAGTTGTTTCTGTACTAAAGTTGTTCAAAGTTTAAGTTGTTTCAAATAAAGTCAAGTATTAAGTAATGAAACCCGTAGTCTCTTCCTGCTAATCATTCTCACATTCAGCGATTAAGTAGTTAAATGAGCATTTACTAAAAGTTCAGGGAACTTAAATGGTCTAAAAAAAATAGGCTCTCCGCTAAGCTATCCGTACGCAAGTAAATTCAATTAGTGTTTCAGAAAATAATTACAAAAGGTTTCGCAGCCAAAGTTTACGTACTCGAAATAATGAAAGTGCCAAAATAAAAGCAAAAATTATTTTTCCAATTTCAGTTTCAAATTTTGTGTTTAATTGCATCTTGGTTAACATCTCCAACTAACGTTGACGGATTTTTCTGAAATTTTTATACATTATGCGTATTGAGTTGTTGAACAAACAACAAAAATTTGGAGATGATTAAGTAACTGGTTTGTATGAAATAAATTCTCAAAATCGCTTTAATGAAACGACCCTCTTAATTGGAAGCAAAACCTTTTGAAGTTTTTCTAAACATGAAAATAGTGTTCCACTTTATTTTCTTCAGTTTTGCAGGGTATGATACCAAGGTAGTAGCCGAATTGGAGATATATTTTCAAAATATTTTTTCCACTGTCCCGTTTTTTTGCATTATGAATAGTATCGATTTGGGAAACGGTAAATATTTTATTTCTGCGTTTGTTTTTTGGGTGGCATTGTTTAATGATTCATTACTTGCTAATGAATTGTTTTCTTAGCATTTGAATTGGTCCTGGTGGAACTTTTACGCTGACCTTCAGGAGGTGAGTCATTTCAGGGATAACTTTATCCACAAGTGACCCAACTTCAGCGGTTATCCTAGTAAAAGACTACTGATCAAAATTTAAATCCTCATAAAAAGTTTCCTTATAATCCAAAACCATGGGTGTTAATTTGTTATTGTGTTTGAGGACTTCCACTTGTTTCCTTTTAACCTTCATCACCGATGCTGGTGATAAAATTTTCGGAACAGCCTCAAATCCCTTAATTCATAACATCTTGTCAATTATAGAACAACCCAGATTCCCTTGTCACATTCATCTCGTTATCAGCAAGGTAACAACAGGCAATTTGAATTCAACCAGTAACATCCCTATCACCCGTCGCAACTTTTCAATTACCCCGACCCAAACTTGGTTTGTGAACACAATGAATTCAAACATCACAATTTAGACCAGAAGTGCAGCTTATAGGCTCCGTTCAGATGGACAAGACTCTGAATTCGTTTCAGACTACACAAATCACAGCCTTAATCGGAGGGACAAAATTTTTGCAAAAAAGGTTGGAACTGCGAATGGCTTCTCTTATATTTTAATCCAGCTCCTTCCGATTTCCACGCCAATCCAAGAACCTACAACTACGCTCTGAGA
The DNA here is from genome assembly GCA_036491905.1 of Folsomia manolachei. Lineage (NCBI taxonomy): Eukaryota > Metazoa > Arthropoda > Collembola > Entomobryomorpha > Isotomidae > Folsomia > Folsomia manolachei. Next base: position 15,408 of record JAAXNX010001042.1, read on the forward strand.
CTAACTGGATTAGAAGGCAGACCCTGGATTTTGTTGAGTATGTGATGGTCGAGCAGAATTATTACATTGGGACACGCTATAAGGTGCTAAACTTAATAGAATATGTTGTCATGGTGATAGCCAATTTGGAGGTGGACACTTTAAATTTATCAAGTTTCCACACTACATTCCATTCTCGTATTTTTACCCAATTCTTGAAATAACTAAATTCGGGCTCATTTTCCTTCCAAAGAATGGCCCTGCTCTTTGTCGGTTTGTATTCAAAAATTTCCTTCAAAGATAGCAACGACTGAAAATTTCATGTGCGATTCCTTCCAAATTTTGTCTCAAAAACTTTCAGGTGTTAGACCACAAATGGAAGACTGGAGGTGCCAAAGATGTGGGGAGAAAAAGTACAAAATAATGATGAAGGTTTGACTAAATTTCAAGGATTAAAAGCGTGCTAGATGCTGTTGTCATCTTTAAATAAAACAAATGGGAGCATGAGTCTCCCAACTAGAGAAGATACGAGGGGCGTTCAATAAGTATTTGCCTTGAGGTAGGAAGATAAAACTTTGTACACTTAAAGATCAACCGATTTAAACTAAAAATGCGGAATTTCAGAAAAATCGCTTCACGGAGTGAGTTGCCAGAAATCATTTTCTGAGAGATCTAGAAAAATGGACGGAAACTTTGTTTTCAGAGAAGAGACAAGTTTCTTTCCGGGGAACTGGAAAAAAGCTTCACATTTAAAATTGGCATCGGATTGGATCCTCACAATGGTACTGAGCCAAGCTTATGTTGGTCTAGTAATTAATGGATTGAATGGACTCCTAGCACCTGTGAAGTATGATAGTGTAGAAAGGAGGACGCCTGCACCAGAATAGACAAGAATAATACCAATTTTACAAATGCACGGTCGGAAAGTTACTACTTTCAAATGAATGCAGTGCCCATTCCAAATTGTTTTGCTATTCTATCCCCAGTTTTACCTTGACGTTTCGGTATTCATTGCGTAGATTATGAAAGATTTGATGTTAATAGCCTTAAAAATAAGTATTATGACTATGTACTGCCGATAAAAGGAATAATATTTCTTAATTTTTTTCGTAATCACGGCAGAAGGTTTATGCCAAAAAACTACAAGAGACGCGCAACGTTTACACTAAAATGAAACTAGACAAGAAAGAATTGATAGAAGAAGAAATTACATCTTGTGAAAAATCCATTTACAGATATTTAGACGAAAAGACAAAATTACTTAATTATCAAAAATATCTAGAAAAACATTACCCAATTACGAAAATTTATTTATCTCAAGGCACCATACATGATTTTGTCTTCACTGGGTTTCAATTTAGTTTACTGGAGAGTTCAGGTTCAAAGATTGCTAGATATTTTAAGAGTTTCGTATAATATGGGATTTACAACTTGCTCGGATTCATTTCGAAATTTAGCACGCTACCCGAGGATCACACAAAATTGATTTTGCAACGACATCCGGAAAGAGGTTTTGGAGGTAGGAAGGTTAATGCGGTAAATATATTCGGCAGCATTCAAACCATATTTTATATTTGGTCAACTTTGTCTATATGTTCAGTCTGTGGTTTTGTAATGGAATGGTTTTACGCCAATTGCGCACTTGTCATATACAAGCTTATTAAATTTTTCAGACGTTTAAAGGCAAAATGCTACTGTAAAAATATGTGTTCACGTTGGAGTAATAATAGTTTCTCATAAAAGGGTGTTGCTGTGTTTTGTTGAAGTTGAAGTTGAAGTTGAAGTTATGTATTGAACAAGTTATCATGGTCAGATGAGGAAGCCATTGCAGCCATTATATGAGTTACCCAATATTACAAATATTCACATTTAACCTCAACTTAATGGCATGGTCCAGGTACTTTTAGATAATGAACCCTTTCCTTTCCGCCATAATCCGATTTCCAGCCATATAAACTACAAGTTCTAAACTAACCTTAGGTTAAAGGATTCTTAGAAGGGAGTTCAACCCTGGAACAGGGTTCTTTTTTTGTACCAGTTACTGCTTTCCTCTTCTCCAGTTGCATTTCAAACCCCTTTGCAGAAACATCCACCACTCGAAACCAAACAAAATTTAATATAATTCTCCATTTGTGTCAAAAATAATAACAAAATGGCACCTCGTCTCGGGCAACGCAAATTCAAATGCACATTTGAGGGATGTGTCAAAGAATTCAGTTCCAACTACGGTTTAAAACTTCACCTTCAAAAAGTTTATCTTGGAACGAGAAGAAATTTGAGTGTAGTTTCTGTTCCTCCCAGTTCACGGTACGTTTTGGATAAAAGAATTATTATTGAGAATTTACCTCAATTTATTTCATTTGCTTTCTCGAATCTTTTCCCAGAGTAAATTCAGTCGTGACGGTCATTGTGTCGGCTCACACGGGAGAAAGGTCATTTAAATGCGAACAGTGTCCTTCAGCATTTTCTTCCAGTCAAATCCTTAAGAGTAAGTTGAACCTCTGTGTACTTGAGATACTTGTATTGAATTTTATTTTAAAATGAATTTAAGGTTGCATTATTTTAATTAATGGTTTGAACAGCACACGGATGAGACGCCGTACAGTTGTATCCATTGTCCCAAACAGTTTAAAACGAAAGGAAGCTTACAGAAACACCAAATTTCCATGCACGTCACCAGCAGACCCCGAATTTTTTCTTGTTCCAACTGTAGCCATACATCCTTCACCAAAGGAGACCTCAAGACACATTTACTTACCCATAGACCAGATGGGGGCAGATTTGGTTGTTTCTGCAAAAAGATATTTTACATTCGCTCCCATCTCACAAATCATATCCGGATCCATACTCAAGAGAAACCATTCTTCTGTGATGTGACCTCGTGTCAGTACTCAAGTTCTCAATCATGCAGTTTGGTAAAACACAAGGGAATACATCATCCTCCAGCAGAAGGGAAACTAACCAAGGGCAAAATCTGGTCCTGCTATTTTTGTTCTGGATCACAAGCTGCATTCCACAACCTTGTAACTCCAGACGTCGCACTCTGGAAGAACCATTCTCTTGTGGTCTGTGTCAATAGCGATTTCAAAATCATACTCAATTAAAACGCCACATATCCACTCATACCGGGGAAAAATCTTTCGAATGCCAGGAATGCCACAAATATTTCGCTCGCAGTTGTCATCTTCAACAGCATCTTAGAGCTATGCACCAACTAAAGAAAAAAATTTGTTGCAAAATTTGCAATTACTCGACTTACGTAAAAGCCCATTTAAAGAGACATGGCTTGCGGTGTAAAGCGACAACGTAATAATTGTGACATATTTTTGGCAATATGCTTAATTATGCCTTTTAAGGAAATGTGGAGAACTTAATTTATTTTAAGACATTGAGATTTATTGGTAATCCATTAATGATTCTAATTTTATAGAAATTGCTGCTTTTAAGAATTATTCTGCAAAGACCTTGCAATCTAGAGTATGTCATTGTAATAAATTATTCTTATTAATGTTGGAGAGGCTCATAAATTTTGACTTGCAAAAACAAATACTGTTTTTTATTTCAACCTTGTAGATCAATTCATTGCCATCTTTTTTTAGGTAGGAATTACATTATTTAATAAATCTGTTGATACAATGAAAAGATACAAAATTTTAAAAGTTTTCTTGCATATGAACAACGCCCATGTTTACAATTATTAGTGGAACAATGTGTAAAATGATATAATGAATTTAATATTTAACAACAACTAATTATAACTTAATTACATTTTATTAACTTTTGTTGAATACTGGATATTTTTGATATGGAATGAATAAATGCTAAAAATGTATAATGTCCTTCTTCCATGTCCCAAACTATGCCTATTATCATCATTTTCATAATAAAATTTTGGTGTATGGTACGTCCATTTTGAAGAAACTTGACTTTTTGCCACTTAGATAGTTCTATTAGGGGGTATTAATAACCCATTTACGAAGGGAACCTACTATTTTGGGGCGGAGCTGTCGTAAGTGTAGAAATTTATTTTTCGATGCTGAATGACATCGCATGCGTAGTCCAGTCTAATTTGAATAGAGGGGCAGTAACCATATTGTAATTATTACGTAAAACAAAATATCTTATTCGTGATAACGAAAGTTGAGTATCAATTTTAATCGTATTGTAATCGTATATACATGTGTGCCAACATATCCCACCAATGGCGAAATTTTACTGACTCAGTTCCAATATCGACGCTCAACACTTGTGGGTATGGGACGGAGTGCAGAATAGAATTGGGTATTATTATTACATGAATAAATTGCAACGTATTACATTATTGGTTATTCAAATTATAAGCATTTACGAGTATAATAAATTTTTATAAGACGAGCAACTGTCGACAATTTTTATTTTCTTTTTCAACGAACGACATATTTCTACTTTCAACTTTTCTAAAACTTTACATTCTTTGTAGTTGCAAGGTTTTTGCTTTTTGCACACCGTTATTAAAAAATTACCACTTTATAGTTTATCGTATTAAATAGTTTACGCTTTTTTGTATTCATTTCTCTGAGAATAAAATACTTCATTTTAATCAATTGTTCTTAACAGAACATTTAAAACGGCTTCGTCATATGAGGGAAGTGAGGCTTGATCCGTGTTAACGTTTTCAGTCTCCGGATGAGATAAGGTCATAGGCTGACTAATTGCTACACTATAACTTGGAAGTTGGCTTTCTTCTGGTCGTAATATTAACGATGAGGAAATGGGGCTTGCTGCCAGAAGAACAATGTAATAAATGAATTAAAGATTCGTTGACATATCATATTTTAAGGGTTGTAACTTACCCAAAGCTACGGAAGGATTTAAAACGGGATGTGTTCTGTAATAAGAATTAACTTCCGACAAGGTTAACGGTGCCACGGGGGTGTGAATTAGGACAAACTCCGGAGTAGTATCTACTAAACGGAAAGTTGGATTGTTAATTACATCAAGGTTTTGTTTAGAATTGATAAAATTGAAGCATTTAAGAAAATCCTCACCATAATTTCTGATGGAATCTGAATGCATTAAGGTGTTGGTTGGCACTAGAAGTAAAAAAAAGTATGGTACTCTTTAAATATTAGTTTATTCAAACCAACTTTACTCGGGAACAATTTAATTACCTGAACAGT
>JAAXNX010001043.1:0-20539 GCA_036491905.1 Folsomia manolachei
GGAGCAGTTTTGGCTTGGGTTTGGGTAGCAAACAAAGTCATTATAAAATTGTAATTTCAACGTTTGATGAGCACGTAGGACTTGGTGGGGTTTGAAAAAGGGATGGCTTTACTTTTCTGCGTAAATGAAAGGAAAAGTGGGGTCGAAATTGGAGTAAATTGTTTTTCCTCCGGGATTTTGTGGCTTATCAAAAGTTGTTAATTGCTTATCCCTATTATTGTAAGGGTCTGTTTTTATCAGTCGACAAACAAATCTAGGGGCGTATCACAAATTTAATAAAATTATAAAAAATCAAAACGACGATGAATTTCAAAATAAGTAAGTCAATCTGAAACTTAAATATTTGTAAATACTCGGCATATCTTCAGAATTATGGTATTTCCGGTTGGAATTGTGACACATCTTCCAGGAGCAGCGTGTGCCTGTTTCTTGTGACGGTTTCCAATATTGCAATATAATGTTGGCTATACCTGAATCTCATTCGTTAAACAAAAAGATGAGATTTATGGCAAAATTGTATGACTCAGCTTAGGCAAGTAGACATCCATTGATAAAGCGCAAAATATTTGGCAGACTTTCTGAGAAACTCGGCTTCCACGCACGAATGATTTTATGCAGATTTATTCGCAAATTCAATGAAATTCGTAATGTAATGGTCAAATATCTTGAGAATTGCTGATAATGCATTTATGTCTTTTGTCTGCAGGTAAAGAATAATAATAAAATAATTCACTTTTTTGAACAATGAAGCTCGATACAGAAGCCAATACTCAAAACATTTATCTTCACACGAGCCTGATTTTGTAAATGAAAGTAATTCAGAACGAATATCATTAAACAGAGGCTACTTTCAAATTTTATCTTTTTTTGCTCCTCCACTTTTCAAACAAATAATTTTGATAGTGTTGATGTTCATTGGGTTAACAATTGTAAGCAAATTTACAATTAAAATGAAAACTTCAAGTTCAAATCACTTAGTTGTTTGTTATCCTACGAGTGAGAAAACTGGGAGGAGATGCTTAGAGTGGGTTGATAGTGATCAAACCTTAATACGGATAAAGGCCAATTAGAGATGATTCAGGTATCTTGTTGATTACTGTGTTTGAAGTAATTTCTCCTTTTGTAACACCCAGAATAAAAATTATTCAATAGTTATAAATATCGAGACTGAAATTGAAGTAATTAAAGTAACATAATCTTTGGAATGTTAAAGCAAAGCCAATTATTTAAAGTATCTCATTTTTATGGAGCTACAAGTCTATGAATAATATGAATACATGAATGTTTGTAAATAACCATTTATACTGGGAATCAAATTGGTAGCTTTCTAAATTGAAGAATATTGATTCCTTTTGCCTTCCTGGTTCAGAATGTTTTATGTACCGATAAACTACTAGATATCAGACTTCTAATGGATTGTGTCAAAATTACCTAATGTCCATTCCGACCTTTGCCAGATTACTTATTCTTGAAAACGCAGTGATTGACAGGTAATGATGCAATCTACTCGAATTTACCTTACATAAAGGAAGTCACCTTTAAATGAATCTCCAAAAAATCACTTAATATCCTTTGAAATTTACAGATAACCGGCATCATGTCAATGTTTTTCCCATTTATTTTTATCCTTTACTCCCCAATTTCACGGTTCATGCTTAAACTAATGCCACGTTACTGCATGCAAATCCCAATGACTTAATGGCAGGTGTAAGATTAGCAATCTAACGCTTATTAGCGTCTACCTTACTAACATTGCATAAAATCCAATAAAATCAAATGTATCTCTATTTCTGCTTAAAATACCGAAACCACCAAAAAATAACTTTCTCTCAGAACGTGATTGAACTCTTGTCAAGGCATCAATGAGCCATTTTTTGTAAGAAATACAACACACGTTCATCCCAACTTCCGAGTGGGACTTCCTCTGATTCTTTGATTCTTTATCAAACCACAACATGCTTAACCGGATGACTTTGTCAATCAAATCTTGGATTGAATTCAAAAATTTTGTAAAGAGCAAAAAAAAATTTTATTACAAAACTTATTGAAAATTGAAGTGAAGGAAGACTTAATCTACAATACTCCCTAATTTGTAACCTTCCCAATTCCTATCTTACGACGAACTCCTTGTCCCATTACTTGGTGTCGTCCCACCACCCCCATTCCCATCTTGTGTAAGATTTAAGCTAGTAAGGAGTCGTTGTAGTTGAACGATTTGTTTTTGTAGGGCTTGTTCTCTTAGCTCTTGGATATTGTTTTCCGTGGGTGAGCTCCTTATTGAGGAGGATGTCCGACTTTCCCGTTCTCTGTCACCGTTCTCTTGTGTTTTCTGCGGGATTTCGGGACAATGATGATGATGAAGTTGGGGGCCGGGATGGAGGTGATTGGTTTTGATCATCGTCACGGTCACGGTCGCGTTCACTAGAATTTGCAGAGTTTCCGGTACGAAGTCCTTCACCCCGGTCTCGATCTCGGGGTCGGTCACGATTCGACCGATCTGGGGATGAGCGGGTACGTTCGCGTTCCTCGTCTTCGTAGAATGACGCCGAAATTCGGTTGCGACGATCGTCTCGCTCTCGCTCACGGTCGCGGTAGGATGAGAATGCGGCGATTATCTGAAGATAAAAAAAATTGGTAAGTTTTTTGTGGATTAGGCAAGAAAGCAAATTCTTACGTCTTGAATAGATGATGCGGCCGGAGTAGTTGTAGGACGGGTTGTTGTCGTAGGTGTGGTTGTTGTGGGTGTGGTAGTTGTTCGAGTGGTTGTGGTTGATCTACAAGATTTTCAACTTGTATTATGAGGAATTTTTGGAGTATCTATTGCAAATATTGTAATTTGCAAATTTTGATATTTACCCCGTGGTCGTAGTAGTTCTACGAGTGGTCGAATTTCGGTCTCTATTCCTTCTCCGGCAACTCCGTCTCTCACTTCGGCTTCCGTCCCGACATCTCTCTTTTCGGTCGTCTTCTTCCGAATTTTCTTCCCCAGAGTTTCTAACATAGTTGGACTTTATTAATCCATCCCAACAAGTGCAAAATTTTACAAAAATTTCTCATACTTGGACTCATTTGGCTCCTCGTCCTCTTCAGAGCGTTCCTTCTCGTCCTCGTCGGATTCATCTCGTTTCTTGTTCCCATTCCGTCTTCTGCTGCCACTTCTCCGATTACTTTTCGGAGTGACGGGGACAAGTTCGAAGGTAGGACCCTTGGGAGCTGGTTGGACCGGGGTTGGATGTGCATAAACCGGAGGTCGGGCCGGATGACCATTTGGATGATGGGGAGCAGGAGCAGGTTGACCATTTGGATAAAAATTCAGCGTTACACCATCCCCATGAGGGAGATGAGAATGAGAATGACCGTGAGAATGTGGTTGTGGGGCCACGGGATAACCGAGGCCGTTTCCATTTGGAAATGCGGCACGATAAGTTGGATATCTGCAGAAAACGCAGAGATACATAATTACAAAAGTCAGATTTGTTATCAAACTACAACTCACTCTGGCAAACTTGGTACGGCAAACAATCTCCGAATTGTGATAGGATGGTCATCAGACACATACGTGTTTCTCGGTATGGCTGCGACGAGACAGCCTGTCGTCATTGGATAAGGCCATTGACGATCTTCACTTTGAAAGGGGACCATGAATCCTTCGGGGGCGAGAACGTTTACCTCAATTTGACGGACGATCATTGGTTTATGAAGTGGGATTTCGACGGCAGGGATATGATAACCGTCGGTAAGTCCAAAAAATTCTGGGTATTTTATATTGACCCGGAGACCGTGTGGGTCAATGGAACGCTGTAAGTGGCCGACGATTATTAAAATTTTGAAGATATAGGAATTTTTTATTGATAAGATTCACCTTTGATCTATGGACATTGTTGGATGGATTAACATGGAGAGAATCTTCCGGAATCATGTACAATGGAACGGTTTTCTTTCCGGGCATCGGTTCAATCGGTTGCATTAGGGCCACTTGGTAAATTGTGGGTGCGACTGGGTATGCGGCAGGGAATGTCTGTAAAAATGGAAGGAATAATGTTTGTGGCTGGGTTTGGCAAGTAATTTCATGGATTTTGTAACAAAACTAGGAATGAGGGTATTAATACGTACCCTTTCCTTGTAAATGACGGGGATATCGAAGGGATTCAGTTGTTGAAGGCCAGCCCCACCTAGGCCTCCAAGACCACTCAGTCCCAGTCCTCCTGGCTCGCCGTAGTCTGAGTAAAATTGTGCCCCAACGCCAGCTATGGACAATAGCGTGCTTATTAAGAGGGTGGGGCTCATGATCTGAAAAAAATTATACAAATATTTTAAAAGTATGCAAGATACTGATTGCAAGATGCTTAGAAATTTCAATAATTTGCGTCAAGTGTTAGCCACACTAACCTACTTGAAAATGTGTTTGTTAAAATTAATCAAAAATATTTATGAACGGGAAACACCCACATATGCCATTTTATGGGAAATCCATCAGATTAAGATATTTTAAGACATTTCCGTGATTTCTGTCCAACGTGGCTTAATTACGGGCAGAACAAAGGAATAAAGACATTCTCATAGTTCTGAATTATTACACTTTTTTACTCTAATTTTTCATGGCTATCCCTTAAGGTAGGGAGTAAGCCATGTATTTATTTTGTGGTGGAATCAATTAACATACTCAATTATCCAAATAGAAATAAAAGCGCAAGTTTTAATGTTAACTTAATTATTTACGAGTAACAAGCATAATTATGATTTATGAATTAAAGGGAATTGAAGGTTCATTCAAGAAAATAGAGTTGGTGAGAACTGGAAACGATATCCTCTCACGATAAGTGACTTAACGAGTTTTGAGGTTAAAGTTTTAAGTTCCCTTTCATTTCAAGGTAACTGACCAACTGAACTTATCGTAATGATATTACTGGGTTTAGGGACATTAATTCACATTAAATGATTCATTCACTGCTTCTCAGAGTGTTTATTCTCTATAATTTTTTTTTGATTGGAGTTAATCTCAAGTTCCATTCACTCAATTTGGTATTTAGCCTGAATAGTAAACGATTTTATTATTTGTTTGTGGTTTTGCTGCAAAAATGTGGTACTATCTTTTTACTAAAGCTTTTAATTTAAGTTAATTGTTTTAGTTTTTGACAACTAACTTCTTCAAATTCTTGATGAGAATATCTGAGTAATAAAATGTATATCAAACCATATTCGTACAGCAAATGACATAGAAATATTCAATTTCACTCGTTTTTGCCCTTTGATTTTGGACTCTTTTGCATAGTTGGTAAAAAATGATCAAATTAAAAAAAATGTAACAAACACTAACCGATGAACTCCTTCTTCTGCTTCTAAATTGCATTGTTCTTTCTTAAAAAAGCTCCTTAAATGTTCTCAAAAATTGTCACGATCTCACATTGAAGTTTTGAACAATATTGCTAAATCCAGGGTTCCACTGGCATGCACAATTTTGTCCAGATATCACTGCCAGAAACAATTATGTCCAAGTATTAAACCTTGAATTTTTAAAATTTTAAGCGTTCTTCAAAACATGGACACTTCATGAATCTTGACCTTCCAAATGTTTCACTTATTGGGGACTCAAGTGTCTCAAAATTGTTGAACAAGTTGCCTTGATGAGTTCGGAGAGGAGACTGAAGGGTCCTGAGTAAGGTGTGGAAATTGGACCACCTTCACTTGTCTGTTTTCCGATGAAATTCTCAAGATATCCTTGTCATTGTCATAACATAACAACATTTATTCATCCATGTTCTTGTTCCCTTTGTAGCAAAACTCATCGACAGGTCAGGCCTAGTAAATGGGAAGGGTTAGAGTATTTACTTAATGGGAGCATTTTCACACAGACTTAAAACTAATGGAGGCTTTGGCATAAAGAGTATCATTTAGTTTTTTGAGCTAAATCCTGACTGAATGGTAGAAAATATAGGATTGAATTCATTTTCATACAACAAATTATTATGCGTAATGGTGGCAGGAATTTTGCAGAGCATTTTTAACGTTGAAGCAGCGTTATTTGCTGTGATATAAACAGAGTTCCCTTAAACCATAAGCAGTCGCCATATTTATGGACTTAAATTGTTTTAAGGCTCATTAATGTATGCACATTATTCGAAAATATTAAGCAGCACTGACGTTGACTTTGATTTTAAATGGCGATGTTAAACTTCGTTTTAAGTTTTTTCCGGACATTGCAATATAAAATAAAGATACAGATCATTAAATTCTCTGTCTGGAAAATTTACTACAAAATGCAACTCATTTCCTTCATAAAATCTAATTCATATATAATTACTGCACATTGATACGAAGCATGCAATTCGAAACTGGACTTTACTCCTTTTAGAAAACGAACCAATTTGTAAATTTCATAAAAAACAATGCACATCACAATACAATTGAATTGGAACAATTGTCCAAAAGAGAAAACATTTCCGGGTAGTTTAGATCGCTAATTAATCTAGGCCATGTCTAAAAAAGGTGACGTTGCACCACTCCTTATTCCACTTTCCTCCTCACTTGTCCAGATATTCCCATATTAATCGCTCTGCTTCCTGAGACCTTTAAACTCAAGAATGGGGTCGTTTAAGGCAGATTTAAGTCTGCTACTCTTATCCTGTGTGGTCCTATCGGTAATTAAGTAACTCTTAGAAAAGCGTCATACATGAAAAATAAACTAAAATATGGTGGTGACCTTATTTTGACCCACAGGACGTACTCGCTCTCACCCCAAACTTTCCCAGCCCACTGGACACTGATGAGGGTGGGCTCAGGGAGAAGAGGAATTGGAAGGGTAACCATTTAGCCAAGTAATTTTTAGGCATAAGCCCGATGATCTTTAAAGTATTTTAAATACTTTCAGCCCCAAAATGCATGGAAGGCTATCATCTTGGACAAAAAGGGAAAAACAAGCCGACTTCATTCACCATAAAATCTTCCGACGCCAAAAAGGGGACTGATTGTAGCTGGGAGATTTTTGTAAGATGGCGAATCTCAGATGGCGAAAAAATCGTTAAGAAACCTTCACAATGCACAATTGACTATCTTATCTTTTCGCAGGGTGATGACGTCTGCACTCCAGAACTGGATTGTAAAGGGTTTAAATTGAAAAAGACGGATGACTGTGATGACGAGTATTTGCTGATTTCTGATGGCGCCGGAGGCGAGCTAAAGGTTTGTGGGGATGTCGACTTGAGTCCAATTGTGGCTTCGAAGGGGGCTCGAGATCTTTTTGTGATGTATCAAGATGGGAATTTTGGATCTAAACCGTTTACTTGTGAGGCGAGATGTTCCCTTACAAAGGGTGAGGATGGGATGAGAATGATGCAAAGGTTTGCAAAAAAATGGTTGCTAAAATTGTGCGTAAATTGATAAACAGAAGCGAAAACGGTGCTTAAAAAGGAATTTGAGAGGAAGGAGGACTCTCGTTGTGGTAAGATATGATGTTTTTTTTTGTAAAAAAAAGGATATTTTCTAAAAATTCTGTGTTTTTTGGTTGTCTCAGTTTGCGGACTCCAGAACAAAGATGACAGGATTGTGGGTAAGACTGTCAAGATTACATGTGGAAATAATGGAAGGTTCTAATTTGTATGCAAAATTTAGGCGGAGAAGACGCAAAAATGAATGAATTCCCGTGGCAAGCAGCCATCGTGTATGCGGGTAAGCTTTGAAAAGGTGTTTAGTATGTTTTAAATATGGGAAATTAACAAACAATACTCTTAGGTACAAGACAGCCAAAGGTAAGTTGTGTCTGAGACAACGAATTAATTTAATGACGATTGTTGTTCCACTCCTCAAATTTTCCACGTTTCATTTCAGTGTGGAGCTTCTGTGATTAATGATCGCTACATTTTAACTGCGGTACATAAAACAATAAAATTATAAAGTTGACATGACACAAGTTATGGGCATAATGATACATTTTGTTTGACACATTGTTTGTTCAGACGCATTGTTTCTGGTTTGATGACATGAAGCCCGATGAAATTGAAGTACTCACCCATGCCTACATTTTGGGTATGATACGATCTCTGATAACAATGCCGTCATGACATATTTGAGGTTTTATAATACTTACCAATTTCAGACATGACACAGAAGGAAAATGCTAACGAAAATGTTGCATTGGGGTAGAACACGACAAATTAATCTGTAAAATGATTGTGAACTACTTAAAAAGTCTTTCGATTTCAGACAAGAAGGATCAATCCGAGGTTCTGGATACGATCACAAGGGTAAAATCAATCAATATCAAACATATCATAATCTACTAATAACTAACAAATTTGTCCAGACGTAACCGATGCGGATGAGAAGACGCAACGCTACAAAGTTGTCGAAATCATTATGCATCCTCTCTTCAATGACAGGTTCTCAAAATCTAATTTTTTGTAGTTTGCCAATTTTTTTTTAAATATTTCCTTCCAACGTCCAGGTATGACTACGACTACGCTTTGCTGCGAATTGAGAAAAAGATTGATTTGGGTGCGGCTGATGCTCCCACACCCATTTGTCTTCCTCCACATTCCGCCTTTACCGAGGATTTTGAGGCAGTCAAGCCTTGGGTGGTGGGATGGGGGTAATTTTTCAAAATTGCATGTTTTTTACTAATTGGACATAAGTTTTGACCCAATTAATTTATATAGGATGCCCGACGAAAAGGCGGGTGGAACTACCCGGGTCCTGCAGAAACTGGAGATTCCCGTCATCCCCTTGAAAACTTGTCAGTCTTGGCTTCCTGGTTTGGTGACGCAACGCATGGTTTGTGCCGGATATGAAAAAGGAGGAAAGGACGCTTGCACGGTAATTAGAATAAGAGACATTGTTATTTTTTAAGAAATTGAGACATTTTTTGTTTTTTTTACAGGGAGATTCTGGAGGTAATTTCTGGAAATTAGTTGGAAAATTAGGTGGCATATGTCACTAATAAGTTGGGCACTAATTTTTAGGTCCTTTGGTATTGAAACAAAAAAATAACCAGTGGTGGCAGATTGGGATTGTTTCTTGGGTGGGTGAAGCATTTAAAGGGTTAAGGATTTTTATTAATTGATACATTTTCTTTAGGGTGAGGGTTGTGCTGGGTTCCGGAAACCGGGTCTTTATTCCCGTGTTACAGGTGAAATTTACAAATTAACTAATTTAAAAATATTTTTAATCTGGACGACGTGGCGTATCTTAATGATAAATGCTTTAATAATCCTTTTCAGAAATGAATCAATGGATTCAATACCACGCAAATAAGCACGATGCCAAATGGTGCAGGGACAACAAGGGATAAAATTGTTGTTGTAATGCCTGGATAACAAGTTATCTGGATAAATATACTTATTTAAGACATGAATTAATCGATTAAATTATTGGCTTCAATTTATCAAGTTGTTGAATCTCATTCAATCATTTTAATCGATTCATCCAAAAAATAAAGTTGCAACAAAATGCAGTTTTGCTTGTGCCCAAAAAATCCTTGGAGTACTTAATTAAGTGCCAAGTACTCGAGGCACTTAAATTAAGTTAATTCGCAATAATTCGTCGTCCATTTTCGTCTTAAACAATCTGTGAAAAATCCTTCAGAATTTTGACAATGCCAGCCAATTTGACAATTGGCATTTAATTCCTTGCTAAGAGTTAACTGAACGAGTTTTCCAGTTGTCTGCAGAATTAATTTTTCACAACTAATTCATGAATTATTAAAATCATTAAATATCTCACAATCAAATTGGTTCTGATCGAAAATGAGAAGTCGATAAAATATTTAATTTATAGTTTATCAATGACAAGGGTCCTAGCCTAAAGGTTCCTAAGTATTTATTTACCCTCATCATGAGGGTCTCATGGGAAAAGAGGCAAGTGTTATAATTACCTGCACGCAGATAAGATCGCAGTCCCTTAATTGACATAAGTCGAGTCTAGGTCATCAAACAAACCGTCATCATCATTGATTACTTATTTATTCACATCACACTCTAATCATGGTTAAGTCTCGTATTTAAAGGCAACTATGCAGAATCGTGAGACAAATTCTTACCACTGTTCCTGTGAATACAATAAATATAAATATTGAATGACAACTCGCTTGATATATGAGGGAATAGAGTCAAGTTGTTTAATCAGTTTAAATAATTTCATTTTAGACTGATTTATGATTGCGATGTGAGCAGATTACAGTAATTAATTTTATTCTTTTTATAATATTGCGACTTGGTATGCATGAAGATCCTTATATTCATTTTAATGCTGTGAAATGACCAACATTGACATTCACCTGAAGTCTTTGAGTGGGGTTGGCGATAAGAAAATAGTAAAAATCGGTGGGTAAAAATTAGTTAAGTAATTCAAGGCTCGTTTACTTTTATAGAAAAGTTTTTTGCAGGCAAGAATTGATGCAAACTTTGGCGACAATAAGTTATGGCTTGATGATTGGATTCGGAAATAAATACTTGAGGTTATTTGCAGGGATAAAATTCATGATTTAGAGCGCCAGGCTCGCCGAAGTTTATTTTTCGATAAGCGTTCAACAAGAAATATATAGTATGACTTGCATAATAGACGATTTCTTTCTTCATGACTAAAAGAAGGATATTTTGTACGAGTATAATCTAATGTGTATGTTACTATAAGTATAATTTAGTTGCTTGACTGGTAGAGTGATGACAGACACCGAAATTACAACGTAAATGTGGCAAACTATCCTTTTATTAGGGGTAGTCCGTTGGAGAGTTATTCTGAGTAATGAATTAGGCCCTCCTTGAGTACTAAAGTATGTTCGAGACTAAATACTTTATCTTCTCGTTTTCTCCCAGGCATCCCAATATTCTTTCATTTGCATTTCTGACAGGCGAGATATCGTCCTATCGAAGGCGAATTGTTCTTCTTCTCCCGTGAAAATGCTGGCTTTTGCATCATCAGAATTTAATTTTAGACCAAGATCGTCCATAAGCATTCGGTGTTCATCAGGATTGGAGGAATCTTCGCCATCGTCATTTCTAAATATATGGGTGTGAGCAAATTCGGAAGAAATCACGACCCTCACCTAGAATAAAAATTTAGCAAATTCAGGTTTAAGTTATTTAATCCGATTTTAAATCGCGTTTAAATTTTCCCCTGACTTACTCGATTATCGTAGAGCGTGTCAATCAGCGTAATAAAACGTCGTGCCTGCGACTTTTTCTTCAAATTCAACTGTGGGACATTTCGGATGAACACGGTGTGGAAATACTGACTCATTGTTAGGTAATCGCTGGCACCTAAGGGCTAGACACACACACAAAATCAATAAAATTAACCATTCTAAAACCCATTTCTTTAAATTAAATAAAAATTATGCAACTCACTCTGTCACATAACTCATCAAAAGTACAATCCACAATTTGGCCACATGTCTTTTCGAAGGTAACGTTACGGCCTTTGATAGTCAATATTTTAGGTCGCACGGTATCATTTTCTTTAGAAGACAAAAATTTAAATAAACGGTCCATTTCTCCGTCCGCGTCACATTGTCCAGTACTGGAATGAAGATGATATTCATTAGAAATAAATAACACTATAACTGAGACTTACATAAAATAAGCATGACTTTTAGAACTGCTAGCCTTTCTTCTATAATCAATCCCGGATTCGAGACTAATAGTATCGGATCTGTCTTTCAAAATTTGAATAAAGGGCAAGAAGTTGGATCGTTGCAGCCCGTTTTTATAGAGATCATCTGGAGGCCGATTACTAGTCGCTGGAAAAGAAAAGCCCGTTACTCCAAATTGTAAATGTACGAAAAAAGTATTTAAACTTACCGACAACTACCACCCCATTATTGAACAGCTCTGTAAACAGCCTTTTTAGTACCATTGCATCTCCGATATCTGTAACCTGTAATGAAAATTATCTTAAAACCTCGCTTATCTGCCAGAACAGATTATCCACATAATAATTATGCATTACCTGAAACTCATCAAAACAAAGCAGCCAAGTAGTTTCCGCAATTTCTTCTGCAACCGGCGGAATAGGATCATAAACTTTCGGCCTTGTCCCGGTCTTTGCACTGCTAACCTTCAGCAAACCACAATTTTTATTAATTACTCGACTATATTCGCTTATCCATTTCAAACCCATTCTGCTCACAGTAGTCTGCTTAACGCGATGAATCCTTGTATGAACATCGGACATAAAGGAGTGAAAATGCACCCGTAATTTCCTCCTGACTGGGGCCACATCATAAAATAAGTCCATCAACATAGGTTTTACCCCCACCCACACTTCCCCAGATGTAGAGACCCTTCGGAATCCCTGTAAAAAAGTTAAACAATAAAAAAATGTCAACAGTGCCATTGTTTAAATAAAATAACTTACTTTTTTCGCTTGTAGCCTCCCCAGCGGTCGAACTGCTCCCTCCAAATATCCCTTGGAACATTTGCACCATGGCGGACTTCCTTGGGGGTGGTTTATACTTGGCAATCTTAGCCTGAAGCTTATCAAAGGCTTTGATAACCTCTAATTGATATTTGTCCTCGTCTATGGTTTTGGAGCGGACTCGCTCCGCGTACACTTCGGAAGGGAGACGGTAATCCCCCTGAGCCCTTGGGGAGGATGTTGATAACCACTTGGCAGGCTGGGAGTGAAGATAACTCAAATTTTGATAAGCACATTTTGGACAGGATAAAGGATTAAACACAAAATATGCGGAGGTGTGCCTTAATTTTTTTGAAACACATAAAATATGAAGGTTAAAGGAAGACGACATCCCAGGAAGTGGGTGTGGTTAGTGACTTAGTTTGCTAATTTTAGCAAATTTGCGAAATTTTGTAAATTTTAATTGATTTTGTCCGAATTATTAAACTGGTTTTGCCAGACTCCGCCAAAATATTGGCGAGAATGCCCCGGCGCTTGGATTTCATTTCAATTGAAAATTTTGAAACGAGCCGTTTCGTTGAAACGACCAAAAAAATGGTCCAAAATTTTAAAAATTGACGAAATTAAGTTTTAATTGAATTTCTAATGACTTAGTGTCAAAATGACATTACCTGGTAATGGACTGATAACACCTGAGCTTAAAGGAAGGAGACGATTTCGTGATTTCCGTTTTGGACCAACTTCCACTTCTGGAAGATGATAAGGTAAGAATTTGTTAACTATTGTACATCAGAGACATATTAAATTAATAAAACAAATTAATTTGTCACTTCAGGACGAGAATCAGCCAGGGACGTCGTCAGCCGCAGTTGCAGCATGGGCTAAGGCCGACGGGAAGCAGGTCGTCGATAAAGAGGAAGCTAATCCACTGCCTGTCGTGAAGTACAGAGAAATTGATAACTATCCCCAAGAAGACTGGATAAGACCCCAACTTTATATCAAGCTGATAAGTGAAGAGTCAAAGAAGAAAGTCAAGACAAGCTTGGATGACGACATCCAGTATCAAGTTGATGAAGCGGATACGGCTTGGTTGGAGTTGATTAATGAGTAAGATAACTTTTTAAGATAAGCTTTAGAGATTGGAGAAACTAGCATTTTTAATGGAGCATTTTTAAATAACGTCATTTTTATAGGGAACGAAACAGTCTTCCTCCAGTGACCCTGGATGTTATGGAATTGTACCTGGATCGTCTGGAGAAAGAGAGTTTTCTCCAAATGGAGTCGGCTGGCGTGGACCAAACCCCTGTGGGCGATGATGACGCCCTTTGCTGCATTTGTTCAAATGGAGACTGCACGGATACGGATATGATCATTTTTTGTGAAGTTTGCAACATTGCCGTAATTTACTCATTTTCTAAACGCACTTGAAAAACTCATAAAATGTATTTAATGATACACAAGAATTTTGAAACCCGTTAGATTAGATTGGATTAGATTTGTTATCACATAGGATAACACAAGACTCGAATTACAACTTCATTTAAATCATTTTTACAGCTTCATTTTTACAACTTGTTGAATGACCTCTCTTTTTTTAAATGTATTTAGGTGCATCAAGAGTGTTATGGAGTTTACTTTATTCCCGAGGTGAGGATAAGCTTGGATTGAAAAGAGTCGGGTCGAAAGTTAGACTTGTTGGAATTTGATAAAATGTGTATTATAGGGACCATGGGTCTGTCGGCGCTGTTTATTGTCTCCGTCTAGGGAAGTATCTTGCATTCTGTGCCCCAATAAGGGAGGAGCATTTAAACAGACGGATGATAAGCGCTGGGCTCATGTTGGTATGATTGCTCCAAAATAAACAATAATGTAGACTATTATGTAGTTTGCAATGAATTTCTACATATAATCAAACTTGGGTCATTCCCATTTTATTCCAGCTTGTGCCTTATGGGTTCCGGAGACAAGTTTTACGAATACAATGTTTCGGGAGCCGGTGGAAGGTGTGGAATACATCCCACAGGGAAGATGGAAGCTGACCTGTTTCATTTGCAAGTGTAAAGGAGAAGGGGCTTGTATACAGTGTCATAAATCGAGCTGCTATGTCGCATTCCATGTGACTTGTGCTATATATGCGGGTGTCTACATGAAAATTGAAGCTGTGTTTAAGGGAGAAAAGGAAATTATTAAGAAAATTGCGTATTGTAATAACCACGCACCGAATGATCATGAGGTTAGTTGGTTTCTGTCGAAAAGTGTTTTATCCATTTCTTCGGTCTACTAGTTTATTACTCGGATTTCGTATTTATTGCAGAACCGTGATCTGGATACCGCAAACGTGCGAAGTCGTTTGAAGGAATGCAGAAGGTTTAAAACTTGAATTAAGAATTTCTCTCGTGTGTATATTTCATTTGATATAATAATTATTTATATTTTACTGATAGGATGTTGGCAGAAAAACGTAACTGTAAAATGCAAACCGTGTCCGTTCCAGAAATTCAACCAAACACAGTCGCAGCTATCACGGCTTTATCAACATTTCCGGAACGGGAGGAATTCATGAAACGGTTGGTGTCCTACTGGAAACTGAAACGAATTAAGGCGCATGGTGTTCCACTNCACAGTCGCAGCTATCACGGCTTTATCAACATTTCCGGAACGGGAGGAATTCATGAAACGGTTGGTGTCCTACTGGAAACTGAAACGAATTAAGGCGCATGGTGTTCCACTTTTACCATCTTTACAATCTGCATTGATAAAGCCAGCAGCCAGTTCAAAATCAAGAGAGAATGAAAGCGCTCACCCACTACAAGACAAACAGAAACGTAAACGGGGTGCAAATCTGAAAAACTTGCCGTCAACATCACTCGATAATGCCCCTATTACATTGAAACGACAGCAAAAATTGGATCTGTCAAAGCGACGACCTCCTTCAAAATTATCAACGGGTGGTATGAAAATTAGTGGATCATCAACAACAGACGAGAAGAAGAACGACCTTGAAGAGCCAACCACTTCTTCCAAGGTATCGGGCGTTCAGCCATTACAGGAAAAACGTCAGCGGTGTGCCAATCCCAAATATATGGCGTTTTCCGCACCCGCACCTTTCACTGCTTCCATTACGTTGAAACGACTGCAAAAAGCGGCTCGATCAAGGCAACAAACTTATGAGACACTATCATCAACCATGAAAATTGATAAGAGTAAATCTACACGAGCAAAACTATCGGATAAGAATGCCGCAGAGCCAACCACTTCTGAATCCTCAAAAGCAAAAACCGAAAATTTAACAGCTTATCAATACCTTTGGAAACTTCGCCAACACATGGAACAAAGTCGATTGCTGTTGGAGCTAACCATAAAACGAGAACGATACAAAGTAATTTAATACCATGACATGGAGTTTCCCGAATTGGTTTTGTAATTTACTAATTTTAATTATTTTTCTCACTAGGCACGCCTGAATAAAATGTCGCAAGAAATTTGGTCACTCCAGAACATGCCGTTTAGCGAATTTGTGGGCTGTATTATCGACTTGTTAATGGGCAAGGATGAGCACAAATTTTTTACCCAACCTGTGGATCTGATTGCTGTCCCCGACTACTTAGAAATGATTTCTAATCCTATGGACCTTGGAACTATGAAGGAAAATGCAAAAAATCATTACTATGATTCATTAATGGAACTCAAGTCCGATTTTGAGCTTATGATTGACAATTGTCTTCAGTACAATACAAAAGAGACGGTAATAATATAAATGTTTTTAAGATGAATTATTATGCTTTTGTTTTTGAATAATTCTTATTTACAGATTTACTATAAAGCAGCCCTCAAATTGAGGAGGGAAGGTAAAATTATATTTGACGAGGCAGATAAAATGTGTGACCCATTGGAATTCAGTTCTGAACAACGACTCAACCCAGACAACATGCCATTCGGCTCGTTTGTGGTCAACTTAATTGACTCACTAATAGCGAAAGATGAAAAAGGATATTTTACCGAACCTGTTGACCTGATTGCTGTTCCCGACTACTTGCAAGTGATTTCTAATCCTATGGACCTTGGAACGATGAAGGAGTCTGCGAAGAATGATTACTACACTTCGCTAAATGTGTACTTTACCCGTTTTACTGACTAGAATAAGACTGATTTGTTTGACCATTTAACATCTTTAAAATAAGTTCTGTTTTTCTTACATTTTTATTTACTGATTACTACACTTCGCTAATGGAACTTAAAACAGATTTTGACACTATGATTGACAATTGCCTCCTGTACAATGATGAAGAGACGGTAATAATAACTGATTTTAGGCGAATTATTATGATTATTGTTTTAAGTTTATGTTTGACACTTGTTTCTTTGAATTTTTTCTACAGATTTACCATCAAGCAGCAATTCGCTTAAGGAAGGAAGGAGAAACTATTTTCAACACCGCCGATAAAATGTGCGTCAAACACAGTTTCAGTCCTGAACAACGACTCAAGCCTCGTACCAGTAGATTCCGGCCAAAGAAGACAGTTAAATTTGAAGACGATCCCGTATGATGTGTACTTTACCCGTTTTACTGACTAGAATAAGACTGATTTGTTTGACCATTTAACATCTTTAAAATAAGTTCTGTTTTTCTTACATTTTTATTTACTGTTATTTTTGCACATTTTAATTTTACTTGTCTTAACTTCATTCATTCACCTTCACCCAGCTTTCTCAGTCTGAAAAAAGTATAACAAAAAGTTTGCAATTTTTTAACATGTGCAAAGACAGGCAACTTAAAAACATTTTGTACTTCCTTAAAATATTGTAAATCCAAAAATACAGAGCACAATGAACAGTGAAAGAAGTGGAAAGTCATAATTTTTTGTCGTGTATGTATAAAGTGAGCATTTATCTGACAGACCTGGACAAAAGTATTATTTGCTACTTTCTCCGTAATGTACAAATATAAAATACTAATTAATGCAAGTTACTCTATTTATGGCAAACTGGCTCCCACTTAAGCTGTAGTCTTACTTACACTAGTTAAGATAATTAGATAGAAATATTCAGAGCTCTCAGAAAAGCATCAATTTGACCATTGGATGCCGCTGCGCTATTCGCACTCAAACCGGAGGATTGACTCGAAGGAAATCTAAGTTCTTGGACTTCCTGCCTCTGAATTTCTGCTGTTTGATGAGCATCCGGCCTTAAGTGGGGTGGAATGAATTGCAAATTTGTCGCCTGTCGACTCTGTTGAGGTTGATAATGTTGTTGGGGCTGGGGTTGGTGTTGAGGTTGATGCTGAATCCTTGGCTGTTGTTGAGGTTGAGGTTGTTGATAAGCATGTCTAGCAAGATATTGATTGATTTGTGATGGATCCTGTCCAACAGCTCGGCCTTGTTGTGGTGGCTCGGATTGGTGATAATATTGAATTTGTGGTTGACCAAATTGCTGGATTTGGGTGTAAGCTCCGACTCCCGTGTTTGTAAAGGAGGATGCAGGCGCCGGGGATGGGGTTGTTACAAAGGCACGAAGTTTCTGGGTCAGTTCAAATTCTTGATTGGTATGAGGATTATTTTGAACCTGGACGGAAGTGTATTGTCCACTGTTTGGGTCAAATACGAGCTCGGTCCGGTAGCGACCACCATTTCCAAAGTTGTTGCTGAGTCCATTAGCAGAAGTGTAGGGTGTCGGGGATGGAGATGGTGATGTGGGTGGGGATGCGGTGGCTTGTTCTTGACGGAAGGCTGAGTTTCCGAAAACCTAGAAAAAGACAGAAGTTATTTTTGACATATTTAGTTGCTCATTTATAACAAGCTTAGTATTGCAGCTGCTCCTACCTGTCTTCCTGGTTGTGAGGGTTGATGCACAACCTGTCGGAAGGGTTGCTCATACAACGGCTGGGGTTGATTGTGGGGCCTGCTAGGAACTCCTCCGGCTAGGCGATGAACTTCCTGATCAAAATTAAAGAGTCCACTCAGACTTCGTCCGAATGGAGCTGGGGACGGGGAAGGAGATGGAGAGGGTCTTCGGTCATCTTCCAGAGATTGGCATCACATCCTGAATCACGGTGGGAGGTTGTCGAACAGATTGAAAAGATGGGAATGGTCGTCGCACGTAAGATCCTTCATCCTCGTCGTCACTGGAGGCAAGTGCGGGTGCGGCTGTGGTGACGCGGACCCTTTGTCGGAGGATGATTTGACCCTGATTTGGTCGGATACGTTGTCTGCAAGGATGAAAAAAATTGAGAATCATGTCAAATTAGGAAGATTAAGGTGACCTACCGTTGCGCAGGTCGGACAAAGTTGGCCAATTGATCTTCTGGAAGTCGCTCTTCGAATGTTTGTTGAAGTCCTTGTTGAACATTGTTGTCTGAGAGTTCGGAGGGTCGAACCCGTTGGCGGAGGATGGGTCGGGATGGTGCCAGACTGTCTTCTTCCTCGTCATCGGCTTGTTCCTCAGGGTTTGGATTGTTAGGGTCGCAAGGATTGCCTGGAAGGAGAAGTCAAATCAATTATCCAGAAAAATGTGGCCTTCAACATCTAATCGTGAGAAATTGGTTTGCATAACCTTACCAGAAACATACTCAAATTCACGTCGAACGCCTTCAGGATCGATGTACCTATTTTGGAAGAGATTCAATTGATAAGTGATAATTGATTGGATTTGCAATGCAAATTTTGCATGGAATCAAGGTAGGAAATAATTGGAGGCTTGGTTTGGCTGAGACAATTTTGACATGCAATTAGTAATCCATCATTTACTACAGAATTCACAGGATCAATTATGCAGAAACTTTAAGGCACAAGTAGCATTGGCTTTACTTATTAGTAAGCTAAATTTCTAAAGAATTGCTTTGTCCTTATAAAATGACTTCAAGTTTAAACACTAATAGAAATGGTGGAGGGTGATAAAGTAGGTTAACCTTTGTTTCTTTTGTGGTAATTAAGTGCATCTCTTTGTCTGGTTTCAGGGATTTTTTATGGTTTTGAAAGCAAGTCATAAATTATGGTTTGCTGGGAATTCTGGATTTCTGGTGTAATTTTAGGTACTTGGGGTGACTGAGCATGTTTCAATATTCTTTTACGAGATCTGACTTTCTTTAAAGGATTAGTTTTAAAACAGAAAATATTAAATTCATTTAGTTTTGATCGAGGAGATGCCGAAAAAACTTGGAAATATTACTAATACTGAAGCACAACTAATTCTTTAAATGGCTTTAGCATCTCGCATCATGTTATATTGTACATTTTTCAAGTTTTATAAAATGTCAGCAAACCATGTAATTCTGATTAGTAATTAGCCAAGATGACGTCTTATGATAATGCAAACATCACACGACACAATGGAAGTTCTCCCTCATAAATGATCACATCACAACAATCATTTCCCTCTTAATCAAGCACTCCATCAGAGCATTGTTGTTTGCTTATCATGGAATACAGCATTGTTTTAGTTTGGGTTGATTAATGACCAAAAATATGTCACCCACGCTCACACCTCGCTCGAAATTTCCGAACTTTTTCAAAAAAAATATTTTCAAAAATATTTTTAAATTTCTTACCCATATTTTCCCCTCACAACGCAATCCACTCCTCTCGTCTCCTCCTTGAAGGAACCATCATCCGCCTCATAACCAAAGGTGAAGGATCCATCCTCATTAATTTTCGAATAATTTCGCGTAGTTCCAACCTTCTTCTCTTCCTCATAACCATTGTTGGCGTTGCCCGTTCCGCGACTCGGTTTGTAGCGCACATTTCCCAGAAGCGCGTCCCGATTTGATTGAGATGTTGGTTGTCGGTAGGTCAGTGGGACGGTGCGAATGGGTTCGGCGACAATTCCTTGGTCTTGGTCTTGGAAAAATGTCTGCAAAAAATAGCAAACTATTAGAAATTGCACTAATTACAGGTGGGCTCATTAAATGACTCATTAAGGAAACAGTGACCCTGCAATATGATTCGCGTCCAATTGTGCAATACCATTAACACGCACTTGAAATTTGACATTGCACTATAATTGACAGCTAGTCAACAGTAGTTAGTTACATTTTGAAAAAATTGCCCCAATTTACTCAACATTCATTGAGTACAGCTATATATTTCGTCATTGTTCAATTGAGATGGCTTCTGAATTGACTTAACCAATAAAAATTGGGCCAATAAATATATGTAGCAAGTGATATGAGAAGGAATTCTTTAAACTATTCTAATTGCAC
>JAAXNX010001044.1:0-20539 GCA_036491905.1 Folsomia manolachei
GTGACCAGCCAAATTATATAAATTAAATTATTTTATCTTCCAGGACTACCATGTGATCCTCCTCTACACACCTGATGAGCGATGTCTAGTCTATGATATTGATAGCGAACTCCCATTCCCAACACATTTTCATCGCTATGTTTCTGAAACATTTCGCACGGAAAATATCCTTCAACCCGAGTATCATAGATTCTTCAGAATAATTCCAGCCTCAAGATTTCTCTCATTATTCTCCTCCGATCGGAGCCATATGCTAAGACAGGAAGATAGATCTTGGATTAAGCCACCGCCTGGTTACCCACCCATTTGCAGTAGTGGAGGTATGTAAAATATTTTAAGGACGTTATTTTTCCAATCCTTTGTTTATTTGGCAAAATTCTTAGCCTTCAATTCTTTGTTTTCTATGGTCTGACTAAGTTTCTTTTGGATTTCATTCTCATTTTATTTGGTGCTCCTTTTCTCCTTATCTTATTAAAAATTTAATCCTCTCCGCATCCCATCAAGAAGTACAAGGCGTGGTAGACGTAGAATGTTCTGTTCAAGACAAGAATTGAGTGTAAAGATGTAAGGAGTTGGTTCGGAGTACTGCAGTGCTTTCCAGATGAGTTGTATTTCGCAATGTGTATGTGGAACATGTTTAAGATAAGAGAAAAGAAAATAAGGAGATGAGATGCGATCTAGGGTGAGATGATGCAAGGAAAATGTTGGTGATAGTGTTCTAGTTGTTTTAGTATTTTCTGTGGTGAAAGTTGGGTGAAAGACTTTCTCACATATGGAGACAGACAGAGTTAAAAATAAGTATAAATGAACTGTAGTAAATGTTTTCCAAAAGCTAGTCAAACATCATGTGAAAATGATTTTAGAGTAAAAATGGTTCTCACCATATTGGAGATTCTCCAGGAGAAAGTGAATGAATTCATGTACATCTAGCCAAGCAAAGCATTTTACCATAAAATATTTTCATCGGAATTTCAAGGCTGATGAAAAAGAATTCCTTTCGAATTCATTAATTTCGTTACAGACTTTCTCCAAAGGCTGGTAGCTTCCTCTGATTGAACTCCGTTCCAGTACTGTCTTGACTACTGTCTTGACCTTGCATCTCATCCGTAATCATGCCATACAAGGGAGAAAGCAGAGCTACAGGAGTTCTGACTGCGAGCCATGAAATGAAATGAAGTTAAGCAAGGAGAAAGAAAGAATTAGGTTTAAATTAGATTTGAGCATTATCATTACTTTCTTCTGCTCAATGTGTTTCTCATCTCTTTTCTTTTTTCATTTGCTTTCACCCTGAAATGAAGGAGGTTTCCAGACTTAAGTAGAGTAAAGTACATAAGTAATTTAAAGCAAAGTAAGTACATACTATTACTATCAGCGTTACAGGTTGTTACAGGTTTGTTCGGTGTCTGTCAAGTCGAGTTAGGCAAGTCTGGCTGGAGAGAGTCAGTGAGTTGAAAGTAGTTGAGAGAAGAAGAAAGGAAAATGTTGATGGTTATGAAACAGACGGAGAGGAGACTTGAGGGATGGGTGGATACTTTCTCGGGGAGAAGAGAAAGTAAATGCAGGGAGATTGAGGAGAAAAGAAAAAAGAATGCCAGACTTCATTTGGCAACATTTTTTTGGGATAATTTATTTCGTTTTTTTGGGAATTAGGTACGTGGAATTTTTTAGGATGAAAGAAATAAAGATAGCATATGCAAAATACACTTTTTTTAAAACACTGTGTTTACATAATGCATATCTGTCTTGTTCACGTATTTGATTTGCTAGCTCTCATTTGCTTTCTAATGGATTTAATTCAGGAAAATGCGTTTACAAGGATGATCATTAAATTCAGATTATTTTTATTGATTCAATTTTATTCGGTTTAAACGAATTTGGTTCCTGCTCAGACCGTGAAGTTTTAGGGATTTATTTCACTCCCACATGCAGATTGGCATCCAATTGCCTAGAATTGAATTAGCCTTCTGTGACATCCCATTGTTGTCAGGATATGAGATGAACCCTGAAATGAGATCAGGGCCATGGTGAACAAAAACAACAAAGAAATTCATATCAATATGAATTCATATCAAATGAGTGGGACACAAAATCCGGGCAAACCTGAAGTTTACGCAGTTATTGACGTGTATGTAATGTGATAATGATATTGGTATCAGAACCGGAAGCAAAACTGATTGCCTGACTTAAGCAGACTATTCTTTATGCCTTTTGTATTTAACGTGGGATCAATTCCTTTCCCTGCGTAAAAGATATTATGGCATACACACTACAATATGTGTGGTAA
The DNA here is from genome assembly GCA_036491905.1 of Folsomia manolachei. Taxonomy (NCBI): domain Eukaryota; kingdom Metazoa; phylum Arthropoda; class Collembola; order Entomobryomorpha; family Isotomidae; genus Folsomia; species Folsomia manolachei. Next base: position 2,285 of record JAAXNX010001044.1, read on the forward strand.
GTGCTTCACTATCCACGGCTTGGTTCCCTTTGTTTTGTTGTGCTCAACCGGGTAATGAGTACATGTACATTTTCATTAAAACAAATTGACGCTCATGTCCAACACGGGGTAGATAAGGTAATAAGGAAAGCCAATAGCCTCCAATCGATCACCTACTAGTAGTGAAGAAAGTTGCGGAGAGAAGGTAATGTGGAGAAAGTAAATAGGTTTGTGTAGACAATAATGTTAATACTGTTTGCTCATGTACTTACGAGTTTACTATATTTATGTCTACCCAAACTACAACAGGTTTATTTGCTAAGTTTACTGTACATGTAGAAGCCATGCGGGGATGGTAATTTTGCAAGCAAATTCTGCCAAATTCTCATCACCTTGCCTGCCAAACCCAGGTTTCTCAATTTGAAGTTTCCATTATAAGTGTTTAGTATCCGTCAAGTTTGTTGAGTTGGTTGGATAAGGTGTATCCTAACCACTTCTTGTTGAACTGTAGTTAAAGTGAGTGGAGTGAGTTGGCAGGTATTTCAAAATGACAATGAATTTTATGACAATATGTTGATTTGGGTTTTACTGCGTAAATGCTTTCTCTCCATATTTGTTTTGTTTATAAATTCATCCTTATCAATGACAGATGGATGTTGGGTCGAATTGAACCAAGAACAATAAAATTGTTGATCGATTCCACCCTGTGAAAGAGATTAATGAAATGAATTCCATTCCTTTTCTGAGTGGAATGTCTTAAATTGATCGTATTCCCATTTAAATTGGTTTCTTGAGTTTGAATTACTGCAAATAAAAAATTGGCTTGGTCTGGCTTCTATCAAAGAGAAAGGAATGCTAGACAATTCCTGATAAACTCAGAATTAGCCAATTATGTGAGTTGATTAGCAAAAATTGTTGGGCTTTGTTTTTACTCGTAACTGTGAATAATTCAAGGATTCATGGTCAGGCGGAATAACTTTTGATTATGTCGGTTTCGCAGATAAATGCAATCATTACATTACTTATCAGTGAACAAAAATTGGATCGATTTTACAAAATATTCTAGACATTCATGGAAGGACAAAAGTTTACAAGTATTCCTTGAACTAAAATTTGTTTTGCATTATAAAATTCTCCCGTATTCATAACTCACCTAAGATAACCCTGCCTTTGTCCATGTGTCATACTGTCACTGACCAATCCTTAGAATGTGTCACATCCAATGTCAAAATTATCTTTAAAATCCTCTCCATTCTGATACTTGTAGCATTCTCAAAGTAAACAAGGGTTACCTGGTTGTGTCATAAATGACAGATAGAAGACTATCTGAAATCTAAAAAAATCCAAATATCTTCCTCACCTAGAACGGATGTCGAATTCCGTTGCATTGTTGGCTGGGTAAACACACGTCACGATATATAAAATGTTTTCTCCGTGTTCGCTTACTTTTCTACTTACTTTCTCCTACCTTTCACCTTGAACTGAATCAACAGTTCATGATATCTTCCAACATAGCTGTTGCTTCTGAACCGAACTTTGTTCGGTTTAGATTTCATTTTGATTTGACTCTTGTGTTTTCTCAGGTTTTTTATCACTAGCACTATTTGTATATTGTGTTTATTTTAACTGACTCTTTATTTTTCTAGTAAACAACCTGGAGCAATTTATAAACATGACGGATCCCAAGAATGAATTTGGGGAGGTGTTTACTCTGATGGAGCTCGTCCGGAAATTTTACAAACCTCGGCAGCTGTCATGATAGAACAACCATTTCAGAAAATTCTCAAAAAATGATTCGCACATCAAGAATTGAAGGGCACTCAAATCACGCCACGCCAAAAAATGCCGACATTCGGAGAAAGTAGGACAATTCTCATCTGAGAGAAAGTACGCATCGAATTTGGTCAAAATATTTCTGGATGCTGAATATTGTTAGAATAAATATATAGGATTTGATTTTATTGGTAGATTCTCCTCCGTGGTTGGAGGGTATTATTATTGGTTTGGTTTCTTATTTTGTGGAAAATTTGCAAAAAAGATACAAGTGCGAGACCTGAATGCAATATTCTGAAATGGAAAAGTTAGGTCTGCTCCACTTAACGGAATCATGCTGATAGGAAAGTCAACGTTGTCTGCGTTGGCTTATCAATATTGTAGGAAGGATGTCTAAGTCAGTTTCTTTTTCATTTTTATACTTTCGTATCCCACATTTCAAGTAGGAAAAAAAATTCGGTTTAAAGAAAATTGCAGTAAAATCTAACCAATTTCGGAACATGTTACAGCCAAATCCAACTGACAAGGGAATAAATAGGATTGGAGAATCCAGGAATATTCTCTAAGATATGATACTCTCACTGCCTCTTCTTCTTAAAGTTCCATGGAATGCTTTAGATTTGAAAATTGTAAACTAAAAATTTCAATTTCGTTTTTAACAGGATTTTAAAGTTTTCGCAGTTCAGTAATCAGTAGATTCAATTCTAGTTTAGATAGGATACGCTTTAAAATTAGGTTCATAGAATAATGCATTCAGAACAAAAGCCAAATTCTCACGTTTCCGAAAACCAAATTAGTCAGTTATATTACCACTAATTGTTAAAATACTTACAAACAAATTACAATTAAGACTTTTCTCAGTGACTTGAATTTTGAATCGAAACACTCGACTTGGAACCAAATGATTGAATCTTGTTTTAAGTAAATGCCACAGAATTCAGGCTAACACTAGGATTTTAGGGAGGACCCATTTTAACAAACTGGTTAATTTTTTTTAGAAGAACATGTATTTCTGGGTGATTGGGTGATATCTGTGATTTTATAGTTATGTTCAGTTTATCAAAAACTAATTAGAATCTAGGTTTCAAGTATTTATGACGTAATTAAAGCTTGGATTGTTTAGTTTACAAATCTAAATAATGGTCATAGCTTTTGTATTTACGAAACTTTCTCACTTTCGAACTTAATTATTGAACTTATGTACATATGAAACAATATATTGTGGAATTGGGCCTCTGGATAAGTTTACATTATTTATCCATGATTAACAAAATTGATGTGCTTTTAAATTAATAGGTGTTAATACGAAGTTAATAATGGATCAAGCTGTAAATTAGTAAATGTTCATATAGATTAAATATCGTAATTTTCATACTCTTTGACGCATGCTTAAAAATTTTACTAAAAAATTTACAAAAATAAGTTTCCTACTTCTTACAACTATTCTCGGCCTCTCGTCCTCTATCTGCCTGATTAATCGGTGTGTATTTTTTAAAGAGAATCTTAAACTTGTCAGATTTATTGTCCATGTATGTGCCCAGTTAACTAAAGTTTCCATTGTTAAATAGGATTACGTTATCAGTAACTAAGTCTAGATACGTAATTACAAATACATCTAAGTAAGTTAATCAGTGAGCAAGGGTTCGATCGGCCTCTCTTACTTTACTTGACGAAAATGTTGATTACAACAGTTAACGAAATTCGAGGGACAAATGTTAATTAGATGAAGTAATACTAATTACTGAACGATATTAGTGTAAAGTGTAGTTGTATCTAGTTTAAGTTCTGGTAAAGTAAGTAATAGGATAACGCAAATTATACGGTCTATAAATCGTACTATTAAATTTGAGATTGAAGTTGAGATGAAGATGCTCCTTATTGTTTTGCAGATTTGTATTGTTTCAAATGATTTTATTGAGTATTTGCAAGTCTGTAAAAAGTGCTATTAGGATTGGAAGCATTTTATTGTCTTACAAAATTTTTTTGTACACATATATCTTATTTCTTTCTGCGTACGTTAATTTATTAAAAATGAAGCATGTAAAGAACTGGATATCGTTTCTTCTTGTACTTTTAAGAATCTGCCCAAAATTTGTTTCTGTCCTTTTCAAATCTAAAAGACATGTTATTCAAAAAATTACTACTTTCAAATTATCATCATTAAGATAAGCTATCAAATGAGGTTTGTTACAATTTACTTGCAACGATTATCGTTATTTAGTAGTTTCGATACATTTTAAATTTCTGCATACGTAATTATTTTGTTACTTGTTAAAGCAAGTTAAGCACGGTTTCATCTGAAACTAAATAGCCTTTAAACCGTCAATTTAAATGGTACTAATAACTTACTATTCTTCATAATATACATAACACAGGATTGTGAGTTAGTGGTATGATTAAGTACGAGCAAAAAATACCTTCGACAAAAGTGTTTACTAAAATCGTTTCATATACAAAACACTAAAAATATTAAATTAATTATTAGATAACATGTAAACTCTTAAAATAGAAACAGTCACTAATACTACGGAGCATAATTACATAATTGATACTAAGCTAACAAAGGTCTATCTAATCAGTCGATGTTGATCATTGTCGGATAATTTGTAAAGTCTATGAAATGCTATGAAATGAATGCGTAACAAATAAAGTAGATCATTGATTGACTGATCGACTCAATCAAGAACATTTTGATGTTTTGCCAGTTTTTTGCGTCATCTAATTCTCCCTAGGAACATTTTAAAACCTTGCAAAATTTTGCAACTGGCGACAAAAATCTGCAAAAAAATCATCATCTTCGAAATGGGCGAGCTAGTGAGATTGAAATAATAGATAAGTAAATTCCCGTGCATGCGACACTGCTTAAGTTTAGTTTGTTCTCATTCAACAATCTGAACTGGCCTTAAAATGTCCGATCAAAAGGACAAGGAGACTCCGGAAAAGGATGTTAACAACGACGCCCAAGCTTCTTTAAACAACCCGGAGGAGGCAAATCCATATAAAACCGAAGAATCTCATCCAGGGGGTGGTCCAAGTGCAAAATCCACACCACCAAGAATCCTCTCAAATTCCGTGACCACTTCCGCGTCCACTTCGTCATCCTCTAAAAAAGAGAAACGCCCAAAGACCAATAAGGACCATCATGATTTGTAAGATTGCTAAATTGCTACCTTTTGAGTTTGACCAGAAAATAGTGTCCCTACCGAATTTGCGAATTTCACAGCCCAGCCCCAACCTCACGCCAATTTGCCCCCTTAATCCACCACCGGCGTCCTGTTCGTGCCTACGTTTCCGCCGAGGAGACAATGCTTCCTGTCGTGAATCTTCCAAAACAGAAATCCGCCTCCAGTGACGCCCTTCCTAAAGAAGTACCCGAAGGAAATAACAATGTTGACACCTTTAAACCCAACTTTTTTAAGGGTAGGCTTTTCCGCACAATTAAAGTCACTCCTAGTCCGAGCAATAGTTGTGATTGTGCCGTGACAGAGCTAATTCCGACGCAAATCCTTCAAGAAGTTGTTACGCTGTCGCCAGCACTTTGTCTTACAGAAAGTGAACATGTTCAAAATCAATGTGGAGGATCTCCGGGACAGTTGCATTGTTCCAAACGTTCCTCCAGGGCTGGGGAGACTTGTATCAATATCTCAGGAAGTACGGAAAGTTTGGAGAATATTTGCCGGATTTGTCATGATTCGCCGAGTTCGGAAAAGTTGATTAAGCCTTGCTTGTGTAAAGGTGGGTTGGCAGAATTATTTTTTGCATGAGCGAATTTGAGATGATAAGCAAAATTTGTACAGGATCTATGGGGTCGGTGCATCGGAGTTGTTTGGAACATTGGTTAGGTGAGAGTGGGAAGGGCTCTTGTGAAATTTGTGGTCAAGAGTTTAACACGGTTCGTGTGCCTAAGGTATGGTCAAAATTTGTAAGGCTTTTAAAAATTTTAGTGGAGAGAATCACAGTGACAATATGTTCCTAATTACAGTACAAAGGGATAAGAAGTCTAATCGCTTGGATAAGACATCCCATGAATCCTACGGATAGTCGGTGAGTGACATTTTCCTGAGTCGCCCAACTTTTAAGGTGATGAATTGAAAACAATGGATTATTTTTAGAAATTTCTTTTTTGATCTCGCCTGCTTCTTTATCCTAACCCCACTCGCCTTTCTGTCCGGTTGGCTTTGTATCGTGGGAGCCCAAAGTTATTCTAGTGAACAGCAACAAGTACTTTTAGAACGAAATCTTTGTACCATTGTTAAATCAACAATGGTAACTTAATAACTTGATTCTTTCAGAAATCCCTCTTCCTCCAAGCTGGAAATCACCACCTCCGAGGTCGTGAAACGATGTCAATGCGCGGAAATCGGGACATTTCCAATTCTACCTGGACCTCAATTGGACTCCTCTCCTTGACCGGAACACTAGTGGCGGCATACATCGTAAGAAGTCACTTAGAAGTGGTTATCTTCATGATAAGCGTATTGATAAGTGATTTCAAGCACCTTTCTCTTCTTTAGATCTGGATCTTTGTCGCATTCCGCTATCACCTCCAAGTATGGCGAGAATGGCAACAGAGAAATTACATCGTGACCATTGTTCCATTAGAGAATGGCGAATTCTGCTTCCCTCCGACACCCCCACCCCCCGAGGAACCGCAAGAAGCACGACCCGAGCCAAATGCCAACAATAACGACAACGCCGCCGCCGGAAGACGAGGCCGACGCCCAAGAAATAATGCCGGCTCCGACGAGAACATCAACTCCGGCGAAGGTTCTCCAACCACGCGATTTATTCAGCAGCTCTTTATCCCATCAATGGCTAATTGGGAGGCGGCTCACAACGCTCATAACGCCACAGCGTCCAGAGTTAGTACGACAACCCTGAACAGCGCCACGCCGGTCCCGGATGATTGTGGCGTCAATATGAATGGCGTCAATATGAGTGAAGAATTACAGCTACAACTGCTCCTTGAAGAACATCATCGTCTCGTGAGAGATAACCCCGAAGAGCAGGATGATAAGCCGACGTAATCATAAATTATGATTCATAAAAAAGACAAAATGTGAGAATATTGCCCATAAAGAAAGTCTTGACAAAATTTTACTAACAGTTGCGGAAGGCATTAATTGTAAAAAAAAAAAGTAAAATTAAATTCCGTGTAATCCAAATTCAATCAAGAAAAATCAAATTTTGAAGAATAAAAAATATTTGTTTTAATAACTACTCCGTGGCTGGTATGCATTTAATTTGGGGAAATATTTGCATTGCAAATTTGCAAACTGCTCTATTTATTGCCAATTTTATACGAGGACTTGCCAAAAATAAAACAATGTTTGGCACGCATCCTATTCAATGCAAGGGAATTCTAGCTGTCAAAGTAATATATGGGTAGAAGCAGTGGGAGAACATTCCATCTGATCGGATTCGAAAAATAAAATACATTTTTTTGAGATTAGCTATTTGGAAATATTTTGAAATTTTGAATATTTTATAATTTTGGAACGTTATCATTTAGTTGAAAGCATTTGCTATTAGAATTAAACCTGGTTAAATTAGCTGCCATTCAAAACTCACTTACTGCCAACGTGGAGCTTGTTTGTTTACAGAAAGTAAATAAACAATTAACATATTGTTAGCAATTAAAGGTAAGGTTTGTGTAATTATTTTGAAAAATTAAGTGCTTTTTGTTTATTAATACTCGTAATTTTGGTATAATTAGGTAATAAATTTACTTAACATTTTAACAGCTTAACTTACTCGGGGTCTACAAATTAGTAGAAATCAAAAATGGTGGACTTATCAGGAAATTCGGGCCTGTTGGAGCATGGCTTCAGTAATTATGTCTTTATCGTCGCCGGCGTCCTTGTCGTCAGTGTTGTGGGTTAGTAAAATATTTAATAATATTTAATATTAAGATACATAATCGTAATAATTTAAAGTAGGTTTAAAAATGGGTAGTAAAGCTTGCATTTATTTGCAATAATTAAAAAAATTAGTTTGTATTACAGACCCACATTTGCTGCGCTTATCAAACAAAATGTAGTCCAAATATTTTGCTGAGCGAGCCTTATCTTGTGTCAACTTACACTCCGCATTATGCGGTCAGCATACATTTAATTCAAACTAGATTCCAAGCTATGCTTAGTAAGCATTATTTTGCAGACCTTATCTTTTTACTGCTTTGTGACACAAAGTATGAAATAATTGTAACTTGGACCCGTGGTTTGAATGGATGTTATCTATTGGATAAGCACTTTTTTCCCCTAGCCGGTGATATGTCCAACTAATACTGAAACTCCATCATTTATTTATGCCATTTCTCTTATAATCATCTCAATTCAATGCTATCCTAAAAAGTTCCAACGTGGACCAAGTTGGTCCGACCAACCAAACCACTTTAATTTTATTACCGGCATGCCTCGCAGATTTCATTACAACCAAACCACACTTTAGGACTCGTGGTTAAAAGCTGTTTGAGCAAGATTTGGTTATTATTTTGACAATAATAGAAAACTTAGCTCCAAAAATAATATGGAGGATATCGAACAATTAACCAAGATGGCAAATGAGGCGATGGGTGACTCTGGAGAAGAGTTGGATCCCGAGCAATTAGCTGCGGCGCAAGAGAAATTAAGGTTGTTGATGAACTTCCAAAAAAGTGCTCAACAAGGGATTGCCATCCATTTCTCGGTGTATTTGGTGGCGTTCATTGTGATTTTTGGGACTGTTGGTAATGCACAGATATCAAAGTAGTGTAAAGTTTGGTTACATTAGTAATTGGAGCATTTTTTGATCTAATGGAGTAGAAGAAACATTTGTAGAGATCACAAAATTAATGATTACATAATCTTACAAAATGTTTATTTGATTCTTTGCAGGATTCTTTGCCTACAAACTGGTGACAAGTCTTCAAGATAAGGAGAGGAAACGCGTGGAAAAGAAGCAATTGAAGGAATCACGGAAAAAGAAGTAAACTATTCACAAAACGCTCCAAACTGCACATCAATCCGTACTGACTCTACCTGAAATATGGATATGCAACAACAAAACTTAGTGCAAAATTATTATATTGTAAATTTAATATTGGCAACAATTATGTAATTGGCTAATTTTCATGGAACTATAGACTTAACTTAAAATTTTGTTATCATGCTCAGACAAGTAACTCTTCCAATTATAATTCCGAAATAGTAAACATACCAAAACAGACGAATCATTCCAAAAAACTGTTTAATTTTGAATTGTGCTAGAATCATTACAAGCCAAAAATTATTTATTGATATAGATTATTTTAGGGAAAAGTCTTTATTGACGGATTTGACGATAAAGCTATATTAAATTAAGTGCTCTGATATTGTAAGAAAAGTAAAATAAGGAAAACTTTTGCCCAGTTTTTGAATTTCTGTAATAAAATCCAGACTTCAGCCTTAATAATGTAATTACTTTAAACAATTTTCTTTATTTCAAGTCTTGTAAGTTATATGTAAATTACAAATTTCTGCGTAACATTTGTTTATTCGAACGAACAACCCATCGCCGAAATAGGTAACCCTTCCTCATAACATGGTAACGTATCGATAAGCTGTTCATGCACCTCAATTGGCTCCAGTGTCACATTCTGTCGCCCATATTCATCCACACAGAACCATGTTGATCCTATGTGTTGAAGCTTCCGGTAATTTCCATTCTTGCAACATTGCGGTTTTCCTGTCGCACTTTCTCGGAGAAGATGTCGTGCTCGGGCACAATCTGGCGAAAATTGCAAATTAATCGCATTTGTTAAATTAGAAAGAATTTCTGCAAATTGTGCAAAAACTTACAACAATTCATAGCTTTAGCCTCCGAAGAAATCTTGTTCACCACAAACCCTTCCAGAACCTCGCCAGTCATCGCATCGGCACAGAACTGGGTGTCAAAGTCGGTCTGAATCCGGGCAAAATTTCCATCGGGGTCACAATTCGGAACATCACTAATTATCATGAGAGTATTGTTGAGAGCTGCCTCGGCCACCTCAATTTCCGCCAGTGCCTTTTCCAGCTCACAAGGACGCATATAAAATAGAGGCGTGTCCGGGTCGTAGATGTGGAGAGACTCATTATCTAAGATAAGTATGAAACACAAATATTAAGAAACTCTTGATAAGTCATGATAAGTAACTCAACTTACAACACGGAAGTCTCGTCATATTCTGGGGATGATAAGTCACATCGGGATAAGATCGACAGTAACAGGTCCTAATGACGCATTGAAGTTCGTCATAATCCCCATTTGGAAGACAGTGTGGCATCCGACCCCCGAATCCGAACTCCTGAAGTTTGGCGACATCTCGGGCACATGCTATGAAGTCATTAAAATGGATGGTGTGCAAAATTTGCTGCAAATTACTATAATTAGTGCATACCACAATCCTGCTTATCCTGGGGAAGAGCTTGTCCAAATACCCGGATTCCCTCGGAATTACTGCAGTAGCATCTAAAAAAACGGGTAACTTACTATGATCATGGTTCACTATAAAATTGGCATGCTTTTGTTGCCTACAATGATCCCGGAATACATTGCCGAGGAGCATATTTGCCTCCAGCGTCACATTCCGGGAGGAATTGCACCATCCCCAGGGTCCCATTGGCGTCGGCATCCAGATACTGTTTTCTTTTGGTCATGCAAAATTCTGGATCCGTCCCCGGCTTATCATTGGGACCTACAGTGACTGGAGTGGAGAAAGTTAAGGGAAAGTTAGTTCAATTACTTTTTTTTTATGCCAAAAATATCCTTGACCATCTGACCCTGGGATGATCACTTACTTGTTTGACATGTCGCAGGGTCTGTTGGTCTTAAGGCAGGTTCACATGTTAGATGTGGTCCACACATTTCTGAGAAATTAAAAAATAGCATATTTTGCAAAATGTTTGACATCGCCAAAGAATTAGGTTTAGGCTACCGATAGGTTTCTGAGGGCTGTTAAGAGAACATGTGTCATTCTCCTGAAGATAATCGAAACAGTATTGACAACAATTACATTGTGAGGGATCTAGAAACGTTCGGAATCCAATAGTTGAACAATTCCTCCTCTCTGGACAAGGTCGCTGTCGAAGTTCTTCTTCACAAATGGTGTCGGAACAGTAAAAGAAACCAGTCCTGTCCTGAGACATGACTTCTCGGGAGGAGAAAGTTATTAAGAGGAGAAAACTGGTGAGAATTGTGTAAGAAAATAGGAAAAATAAGGAAGAAACTGAGAAAAATCGGAGAGATTTTGAATTTGATGTGGGACGCTTTTTAGCCATTTTTGTAAAAATTGTTTGAAAATTAAGAAATCTACAAAATTGTAAAGTTTTACGTGTTTTGACAATTATTAGGGTATCAATTGATTCCATATATTGGCAACTTGATCAAGGTGACGAACTGGTGTGTTATGTACATGGGAAGGAGTATGACATCAATATAAGCTTATCTTCGATGATAAGATAAGTATTTTGCGGTATCATTTCAGGGAATGCATGCGCAAATCATTGTCATGATTCTACGTCTTTATGATATTTTCTCAGTATGAAGATTTCTACGAAAGTTAACAGATCTTTCGTGAACAATTCCGGAAGCCCTGTAATTATTTAGCTCAATTGTATTAACTTACTTAAAATTAAGGAAGGTACATAATTTTATTGAGCCAGAATTGACAGCACATTTTAAAATACGAAAAGTTATTTTTGTCCCTTTTACACTGCATCCACTCCGTCGAGTCCTGACGACCCATTTGCTCCTGCAGATGCGACACAGTAATTTATTTTCTTGAACTTCTTAATTACAACTTGTAATTTACAAATGAATCCTCACCTGGAGATCCGACAGGTCCTTGGAACCCTTCATCACCGGCGTCGCCTATAATAATTATGACACAAATGGTTACAATATTTTTTTCCGTACAAATGATGTAGAAGTGTTGTACTTTTTGTTACCCTTTTCTCCAGGTTGTCCAGCATCTCCACGTGGTCCATCTTTTCCATCAGCTCCTAAAGAGTTAAATGCATGAAATAATTCTTCATGTCTCAAATAAAATGCTACTTGTTATGCAATGCAATTATTGCATACCATCTTTCCCATTTGCTCCCGGAGTCCCTGTTAACGTTTAAACAGTAAAACTTGAACTTGACAAAATCATGCCTTCATAAAATTGACCAAGTCGCTTATTTACCTGGCCTTCCATCCGGTCCAGGTAACCCTATTTTCCCTTCTTTTCCAGGATTCCCTACTTTTCCGGGTTGTCCTAACATGGGTAATACTATTATTTCAAGTAAACTAACTAACTTCAGCTTCTAAAACTTTACCTGGTGCACAACTTCCAGGTCCTAGCAGAGCCTTAAAACATTCTTCGGGAAACCTTCAGAAATTAAGGAACAGAAACCAGACATTCAGATTCTGAATGTCTATGATGAGGAAAATTTCTGAATTTCAGAAATTATCCCATGTTTTTTCAACCTGGTATTAAAATCGGTTTTTAGTTAAAATACTTACTCTCTCAAGAAAACCTTGCGTTCTTCCAATAATCCGGAAACATTTCTGAACGCGGCAGTTGCATGTGTCAATTTTCTTAGGTCCTTTTGACCCCTGACATCCCGAATGAATAGGGATTTTACCCTCCTGTTCCCCGAAAATGATGATAAATTGGCGGAGTCTTCTTGTTCTTTCGTATCAATTGTGCAACCAATTCGAAATTTTTCCGGTGTTTCTTTGACATACTCGACATTAGCTATGATTCATGAAAATGGACGTTACTAATTTATTTATACGCCAATTAATTAAAATACTTACAAATTTTGATGTCATCCTCTTTTAACAAACGTTCCAAAACTGATTGTCCGTCCTTTACAAAACTTGTACCAGGAAAACTTGCGGAAAACGCTTGTGTACTAAGGCAAAAAATGGACAAACAAAAAAATTGTCCAGGAATGCGTCCAAACGGAAAATTCCTCATTTTAGCAGATTTTCAATTTAACGCAGGTGTATTTGTTTGTAGGGTTAATGCAACATTTAGCTAAACTTAACCCTTTCCTGGATCCAACCCTTTCTTTACCAAAGTACCGTAAAGGGTCCCTTTATCTCATAACATAACAGGATCCTTGCCTCATTGTCTTTGTCTCCATTTTCTCTGTCTGCAACATTTAACACCACCTTAAGCATGACGAACTTCAAATTATCCTTGCTTTGTTCAGATAACGCATCAACGTGACGTGTATGTCGTCGCGTCACCTTATCATCGTCATTATCACAGTCATTAAAGACAAAGAGTTCTTGTTTTGTCGTAAAGTTTCCCACTTGGATGAGGGCAACGGACCTAGATCTTGACAGAATTGTGAATGTAATCAATGTAATATTGCGGCTGGAACTTATCCAAAAACAACGGAATCCAATTTCAGTTACATGCAGACAGGCAAGTATACAAAGAGATTAAAACGGTATGGAAAATGTTGGGATACAAATATTCCTAGTGGAAGGAAGTAAGAGACCAAATTCCGTGGTTTGCTGGGATTATGGAGGAAATACACATTAGGAATTGGGTATAATGAACAATCCTGCAATTGCAGAGGCTTCCTATATTTTATGGTTATTTTCGCCATGCCATTCCTTTTCCGGTCCATTACCTCCCAAACCAGAGATTGTTTTGTGGTGAGGAGAAATATTGTTGTATGGCTTGACTTGACTTGGTTGAGCTAAGAGAATCTGTTCCAATCAGAGATGAAAATGGGATGGATATCAAACATAAAGCTGGATTTTGATAGTTATTGATCTTGTGCAAAACAGTTTTGCACAAACTGCATGGGTGGCGAATCGCGGAGTCTATGATTGAGAGCGAGGGTGAAAGTAGATGGCAAATGCAGCATGGCGAGACGAACGCAATTTTTTGCAATATACTAATAGTATGATTAGGGTGGATGGGTTGCGATTCGCAACTTGCGAATTCCGACTAGGTTGGACGAGTTATTGCAATATCATAAAGATAAACTATGTCTCCGGACTCTGCCTGGGTATGGCAGGATTTTAGAGCAACTAATCCCCTGCTTTATGATGCAGTAACTAGTTTGTTACATAAGAAATGGCAGAACTTGCACTCTTGCAAAATGCACAGCACAAGGATAACAAAAAGTCGATGACTTAACTTCGTCCCACGCTGGTTTGGTAGTTTGGTTTGGTTGACATTTATTCCTGAGTAGACAAGGTCTTCTAACTTGAACCTCGGAGTATATGGAAGCCTATGTCTAACTTGACTTCTGCAAAATAATGTAGCCAAAGATTTTTGCAGCGTGGTTTTAACTACTAAATATTCTGACTCGTGACAATATTCATTGGAGTCCAATGATTGGACTGTTTTTATTTCACCAAATTCTTTCCCACGTCCATAATTTACTGGTAAGGTCAATAGGAGCAAGTAATTTAATGAGACATAAAATTCGAAACTATCTGCAACCGATGTTATGTCACTTCTCATTACACTCTTTCTGACCTTAGAGTCTCTTATTCCTCTGTCAGACAAATACCGATAAAATCACGGTTTTTAACGATTCAAAGGTAATGAAACGATTACATCACACCTCAAACCAAAGTTTGGTTACCAAACCACACGTGTCCATATGAGGGTGACAACATAAAATGGGATGGAAAAATTGGGATCACTTTCCTTCTGGCATCGTCTAAATAAGAAGAAGGATTGCAAAGTTTTAGTTCTGGATGCAGTAAAAGTTGGAATTATTCGCAAATGCATATTTATTTGCACTCTGCTCAAGACATGTGTTACACAGAATTGAAACAACATGGTGTAAGAAGGACAAGCTGTGTTATGTCTGGTGTGGTTTATGTTATGTTAATTTTGCTAAATGTTGCATAAGTCGAATTGGATACGAGATCACTTTAACAGTGGATGCTAAATCTATGGAGTGGTGGGGTTAGGTAGGTAAACTAGAAATGGACCGATTATGTTATGCGAATTTGCGAAGTTAAAATGAGCCATAAAAATATTTGAATGTCGTTTGAACCAGGTTAACTTGAAAACACACCCTGACGCGGAGGTTAAAGGAAGGTGCTAAAACGGAGGACATGAGTGCAAATTGAATTTGGCTAATTCACAAAGGTTTGTTTGCAGAAATAATGTATGAAAGAAATGGAAATTGGGATTTGTAAAAAAACTTGATTTATTTCATTTTCTTCATGAAATCAAAACTATTTGCTTATTGCGAATTTCAATCGCATAATTTGCGAATGATCTCTCAAAAATACAGATGCTTGCCAGACAGGGTTCAGACATGGAGATAGCATAAAATTGCAGCTTTTAGGCATGAATTTGGGGTTTACCTTTCTTTCGTGGATGTGCATACAAATTAGTTGGTGAATACGATAACAGCTAACGCAACTTTGCAAAATGCCATAAAGCCACGGATTTTGCAACTTTGCTAAAGTGACAAGGATGCTACACAAGATTTACAAAATGCATGTTTCCGTAAATTGCGAATTTTCGCTGTACAGTATTCCGATTTAATTTAAAATAAATCAGTAAAAACTTAGCCAAAATAAGTCATAAAATTTTAACTAAATCTTTGCCCTTTGAGCTTTATTGTTTAAAGGAAAGTAAGCAAACTTATTTTTCTTTCCTTATCAAGAATTGCAAAAAGTTTATTGAACGCAAAATTGTTATGATTATTGCGAATTGTTATGATTGAAAAAATAAGGACCACATTAAAAATATTACGACCAGGCAACTACTTCCAAGTTCAAATTGGCACTGCCAACTCTTGTAATGCATCACTGGGCAATTTAGTTTTGCATGCAAAAATCTGGTGCAACTGTAACGGGAAGTTGTAATAAATAAAAGTTAGCAGGAATTGAACTCAGCACGTCTTAGTAAATGTTGACAAAAACTGACACGCAAATTTAATTACACGTTTGAATTACTTATATCTGAACTATATTCAGTGCCCTGGGACATTTGTTCTTTATCAAGTATTCGTCACAAACCTCAATTACAAACAGGTGTGTTAGCTACCTGCGCAATTAATAATTGGCCTATTTTAAATTAATTGATGTGCACAATAATGACAGAGAAACCAAATTTTGAGGCTGACTAACTATTCACAATAACCTAAATATTTCCGCTGATCGGAACTAAATTAGTTCTAATTGAACTGAAACGTTCTTTAAAATCGAAACTCTTAAGCATTCTTAAATCAGTCAATCCTTAAGCAGGACAATAGACTTGACTGTCCTATTTTTCCGACAATTTCTGCAACACTTTCTCCAGCACTTTAATAAAGTCTTAATTGCTACAAGAATATTTGCATACCTTGCAAATTTTTGCGACAATCCATTGTTCTCTGTTTCATGCATCTATAACCTTTGCATCAAAATCCTTTTACCACTGCAACTCCATCACAAACCTTGCCATAAGATGGCGCCGCGGGGCTCTTTATCCTTCCAATTTTTTTTAGCAAACACTGACTTTAGCAAGAGTCTGATTAGCACTGCAATAAAGAGGCAAGTTGGTTAAAAAACTGTATATAAATTTACTCCTTGGTTGTAAACCAAGCTTTTTGTTCAGCCAACCAATTCACTGCTCCAGCACAAATTCAAGGATATTCTCCACTAAATCAGCCTGTTTTTGTTTGGCTTAAAAAAGTTGAGAAATAAGGTGAAAGTCAGGGATAAGTGGCTTATCTTAGGGAATGGTTTCCAATTTTTGGGGTTATCTTGGTTAAAGGTAAGTGACTAAAGCAAGTCTTAGCAAGGTCAATAATTCAAATGTTTTAGGTAACTATTTACAAATTTTGGTATTAATTACAGATTTTTAATTTGTTTTCAGATTCGAAATATAAAGTGTTTTTAAACGAATTGGAGTTTGATTAGGTTTTAATTGTGAAAATATTAGTTTCTTTGTTAAGGATTGTGACTTTGTTGTTACACAGAGACAGACTGCGCATTACTTTACAAGGACAAAAACTTGCAAATTGCAATTTCCGCAACAGTGAATTTTACTGGAAACTGGAACATGATAACTCGCAAATTTTGAAAATTTCGAAGTTACAACCCAGTTAAAAACTGTGAAAAACTTGGAAATTTTGAAATATTTTATTGGTGAAAGTTTGAAGTTTTTTAAACCTGATTAAGTCATGACATCCATCCTCCCCTTTAATCATTCCCCAGTGGTAAAACGTCTCCTAGGCTGGAAAAAGGGGGAGGGAGAAGAAAAATGGAGTGAGAAAGCGGTGAAAAGTCTGGTCAAGAAATTAAAGAAATCCGGTGGATTAGAGGAACTGGAGAAAGCGATCAGTACCCAGAGTCCGGGTACTAAATGCATCACTATTGCAAGGTAAGCAAATTTTAATAATCTAAAATCTTTTTGCCATTTTTAATGCTAAAATTCGCCAAAATTCCAAATTGGCCGCATACTCCCAACATTTCCAAAGTTGAACATTTTCTAAGAAACTAGTAATTGCTTACTTTAACTTCATCATTAGTGGCATAATTAAGATTACTTCATTAAATGTATCAGCTCACATTACGGATATTTAACTCTGTCTTTATCTCGGGTACAAAAATCCGTCGGAATCGCGGATGTGATAAGCACTGCTTAAGCAGTATACCTTGCATAACATCGTTTATTTTAGTGAAGCTAATTTAGTTCGGTAGTGTCATGACCCTCTTCAAACTTTAACTGGAATACAAGACCTGATCTGGTGTCATTAGCCGATTACATAATAAGTTTAGGCAGCATCAGCCACATGGTCAAGAGGCAAGTAGTGCTGCCTGCAAATTAAGTGGTCAGTTTTACGGGAATTGATAAATGCCAGACTTGCTTATATCTAATTGGGATCATATCGTAGTCTGGTCCTGGTGTGTATAGGCATTTCATCCATGCGTGGAAATCATGGGCAGAAGACTGCAATTAGATTGGAGTTGGTGTTTATCCCATTTATTTTTGTTGACCGGTATAATTATGTTCATTTAATCATCCAGTTTGTCTCGGTTTAGTGGAGAACCTCCCACGAACTTTGTAACAAGATCGTAAAAAAACAAAGTAATAAGAGTAAAATTTATAAATAGTAACTGTTGAGTTACACGTGGATGGAAATGCGAATTTTTTAGGGGGCACAATAATTAAGGCGCATTTAATGTGCGTAATTTTCTTGAACAGAGACAGTTAAGTTGCAAAATTGATTATTCGGTCGTTCACCCATTGTCGGAATGGTTTGTGTGGTCAATTATGTATTTGGTGAGAAAGGGTTGAATGCGTCATAATGGTGACTGGAAAATTTTTAATTCCCGTCATAAAATTTGGGCAGCTATGTAGAATTTGTTATCCCAGATTTCTTGGAGAGTTGAACTTTCGTGCGAGGTGTGATTTTAATGGTTGGCAAATTCCTGATACCGTTTACCCTCCTGGTATGGTTATGTCATCGTATACAATTGTAACGTGGGTAAATGAAATTGACACCGGGATCAGAAATCCAATTGTGCTGGTTCAAACCA
>JAAXNX010001045.1:0-20538 GCA_036491905.1 Folsomia manolachei
AATACTAATTTGCTTCAGTTCAAAAACATGATGCATAAAAAATGATCTGGCCTAAGTTTGATGCGAACTTTCTCCAATTTTTGAAGCTTTCTAATCCTAACTTCTTCATGGGTTATGAATTGATATGAAAAACATTAACAAATATTTTTACAGCTTATCGAAAATATTACAAAAACTTATGTTAGACACATTGCGCTGCAATTGATTTTAGTTTACTTCACAAAGTTACTGGTTATCACATATTATTCCTTCCAATTACTGATACGGCTACGGATTACTGACACAACAAATGCATGGTTTTTGCAAAACCTTGCCATTTTTGCAGGTTGGGCTCTAACGGATGTCTGGGAATGGAGTGATGGGCATACGTAACAAAAATTAATCTACTTTCATTTAATTAGCTTCCCATTGTTAAGTTTTACTGTTTTTCACAGGATTGAGTTCGGTGTCCATCACATTGATCGAAGTAGTTCGGCGTTGACCCGAACGCCAAAGAAAAGTGCAAAGTATTTGGCACATATTTTCAAGAATAATGGCTTTCCTCAATGAATCAGATAAATGAAGGAGATAAGTTTAATTATGTCCGGTCTAAAAGTTTACATGCACAATTATCAAGGAACTCCGTTAGTATTATTGAGAGAGTACTGGGAATAAGGTGACCTAGGAGGAAAGAGCAGACAAGAAATAAATCGTAGACAATAACAAACTTTTTCCGTTTTACAATAATTATTCATGTTTTTGCACATAGAAAGTTTCTACGTTTCTCATAAAAACGGTTGGCTAATACCGATTTGCAAAAAGATATCAAAACAAAGAGGAGGATGCAAAGAGGGAAATTAATTGACCTATTAAGACATGCAAAACCTAATCATATTAAAATCCAAGTAGTCTTCAGCGGGTATTGTAACAATACTATTGTTGTAAACCCGTAAAATTCAAGGAGCAGACTGGCTGCAAACTAAATGCATGTTTTCCTTGTGTACTCATTCAAAACTGAAGAATTTGAAGGTGTCAGTAAAAAATCCCTAATTCCAGATTATTATGTGGCTACAATTCATTAGTTTCAAGTTATTCCATGGGGTAAAACCCAGATGAATTACTGTGCACCTTTCAAATTGAATTTGAACACCTCTTGAAGAGTTACTCTTCAAGAATTACTCTTCAGTTCCGTATGTAAGAATATAAGACAATTATTGTAGTAATTTCTATATGGGGATTCCCAGTCACAGGTTCGAGTTGATGAACCGGTTTCCAACTTTTGTTCAATAATCAAGTTCATTTTCTTTAATACAACAAATTAGATGGATGGATGGATAATGCAATTCAGTCAGGAAAGTGTTGGGCTACTATTTTATGTGAATTGCTGACGATTAAAAAAAGGCCGAGGATTTATTTGACGTCATGAAGTTGGAAACTGTAGCATTTTAAGGTATGCACTTATTATGCTTCGTGTGCAATATTGTGTTATCTAATACAGTTAATCCAATTTCAGTTAAATTCTATTATTTAGCCAGTTGCGATTAGGATAAATCAAATAAGAGGAAGTCATTTGACTAATACTAATATCGTCTGCTTCCAATTTTGTTATTGCCAATTTATGTGGCGCACCTGTTGCGATTATTTTTAGGAGTTTTTGATGAATCATATTGTGCATTCTAACGAAACATTTCCTTCCTAAAATAACATAAAAATTGTAAACACATTTCATAACCGAATGCAGTGGTCTATCTGCAAAATAAATGCAAATTCCAGAAATTTGCAGTTATTCTCTGCTCATGATTGGTTTTAACAAACTCATTTTGCCAAATTGTAGTTTCCAATTTCTGCAAGCTTCAACAGAAAAACAGACGTGATTCATGTCTCATGAACTTTGGCAAATAAACCAAATTTCAGCCCATGCCTAAATTAAATCAACACTTCCAAACCTAGCACTTAATTCGCAATAAGGAAAGTCTGTGCAAAAAAGTTGTAGACAAAAACCCAAGAACATGTTTTTCCATTTCACTCCATCAAATCCAGAAGACAATAGAAATATTCCTTCAGGAATCCCCAAGACTCATGTACCCCAGGCACGTAACTAGTTTACTTTAGATTACAAGCTAGCAATTTACGTCGCTCAATAACTTGTTTGTTATGATTGACACTGCCACTGGTACTGTGGTTCCCAACGCCTGGGTAACTTCTGTATTTAAGATGAGAACTCCTTTGCAAAACGTATCACAATCAATCTATCGCTCAAGTAGTGAGGATCTCTGAAAGACCTTATCCAATAAACAAAGCCAATACAATATTTCTGCTGTGAAATAGTGTCGCATTTTACAGACATTGTAAAACCGAATTTAATCCGATTTTAAAGCAATTAAGAAACCTAAAATGCCCGGATTTCTGCAAAAGTCAAAGATGTCGAAGCACTCGGATCTTATTTCCAGTGCTGTTTGTAACGATTCTTTCCCCGATAACCGAAAAAATTCAGAATGTGAGATTCAATCTGAAACACTTCCATCCGTTAATAACGAGTCTCCACTAAAAGTGCTTAAAAATCTGTTAAAAGCACGCTCAGTGCAGGACGTTTTAAAAATTTATAATAAGGAAGTTAAAACCCGAATTACTCACCGATTTCGATCTGGATCTGGGTCTGGAGAACAGATTGTTCAAGCAAAACGCTCACCTGAGCCTTCAGAGTGGAATTATTACATAAATGAGAGAGCCGTCCCAGATTTTGCGGCTTGTAAAGAGGTAATAAAAATTAAAATTGGAGATGTTGTTAAAAATGGATTTTCGCGAACTTTGTTCTAATTTTCTACTTTTCTTTGCAGTTGAGAACAAGCATGAATCCAAATCCTTCTGGAGACTATGTCACTGAAATCTGTGCGAGATAAAGAAACTCTAGAAGTCCAGACGGAAAATATCTTACCTACACTTTGCAACTGTGCCATCCCACCCAAGTTACGAAAACACATCTCCCAAATCTGGATCGGAACCATCCGATAACTGGCACCGATAAGCCTCGTAGATCTCAAGAGGACGCAGTATTTAAAATCGTAAATTCCATCGGAATGAGACTCGTCGATAACTGTGAACTTCATTTTGACCAAGATGGGAGATCTATTTTGTGCAAATCCCTGGATTATGAAGTGGGACTCTGCCCATAACAAGTAGATTTGGAGCTTTAACTAAAAAAGATACGCTTGTTCAAGAGATTTAGTTGACGCCTAGTTAACTAATTGAAAGTTTATTATTTTTAAGAATTTTTGATAATTCCAACACAAGTATATGCAATTTTTTACATAACCTATTTTGTACTAGTAATGAACAAATCTATTCACACGAAATAAAATAAACGATGCAAAGAACTATTCATCTTGTATTTGTCTTGTTTTTTTAATAATTTGTATTGTTCAAAGATTTATTTTTGGCAACTCAGAATATCAAGAGTTCTCATTTCATTAAAAGTAACACAACAGAAAATTTTCAAAAAATTCTTAGTAGCAGTCACAAGTGAATAATGAGCCAACTAAGCACATTTTACAGAACGAAGGAAAGAGAAGATGGAATTTAATACGCCTTGATAACTGTGAGACTTCCCTTCTTTAGGTTCAGAGTTAAATCTTGACCACTCTTAACGTAATCCCCGACATCACAAGACACGTTTCCAAGCTCGTCATCCGAACGGTTATCGTCCTCATCCAAAACGAGGAAACGGAAGGTCTAAAAAACGGCAAATGATAAGATTTGCAAGTATCATAACCAAAATTCGACCATCTTATCATTACTTAACTTACAGATTTCACGGCTGGATTGTAATCAAATTCAAAGACATCAGGAAAATCGGCATTTTCCAGGTCTTGGAATTTTTGTGTGTTTTTAACAAACACTTCATTTTCTGTGCCGGTTTTAGTGTAAACTTTCACATAGGGATCTGTTCATTACAAAAAACAAACTGCATTTTTATTACAAAAAAATGCTCAAAGAAACACAAAAATTTGTAATTACCAGAAGTTCCCAAAATGTCTTTATCTTCCAGATTTCTACAGAAAATGCAATCTTAGCAAATGCCATTTAAGAAGACTTCATGACAAATACTTTACCTGACATAAAGCTTAAAAAACAATTTCGTAACTGGTGCTGGCGTGGGTTTAAATACAGCTGGTGTCACGGGATTTGGGCGTGCCGTTATTGCCGTGGGTGTGGGTGCGACTAACTTGGCAACTTGTTGAGCTGACTCGATAGTGAGTAAACTATGAAGAAATTTGTTCCCAAAACATTTATCTCTCAGATAGATTATGCTAGCAATTTGCAAAAAATGGCAAAATTAAAAAACTTCCATACCCAGTTTTGACCAGGTTCACCGTAAGTTTTTGCCCTTTCCCAACATAATCTTTGACATCTACCCAAACCTCACCTAATCCATCGGAATCGCTCCCATCAGAATCTCGAACTTCAAAGAACCATTTCTGTGCAAAAAATGGCAACCATCACATTTCTGCTAACATCAATTTTTTTGCAAATTTTTACAAAGTTGTTCCACCTGATTTTTAGATGGATCATATTGGAATTCGAAGGTATCCTTCCAAACAGGATTGTTATTATCCTGAATTGTGGATGAAACCCCTAATTTTTTCTGTTTAGAACTTTCTCCTTCCGTGTAATAAAGCTCGACGTAGGGATCCAGAAGCCCCAGTTTTGTCCTTGTTCGCTAAATCTTTGGCTGATAGCTTGAATTGAAGTTTGGCTGGAGCATTGACATTGGTCACATTGGGCGTGGCTTGTAAGATTTGCTGAGGTTTTGGCGTAGTTATAGGTGGTAATACTGGGACTGGAGTATTTTGTGGGGCAGGTGTCACAACTGGGATTACTGTCTCCAGAATGACGTAACCTTTTTTAGGCAGGGTTGCAGTAAAGTGTTGGTTTTTATCCACGAAATCCGTCACGTCAACATAAACTTGGCCCAGTTTGTCGTCCTCTGAATAAAAAATAAAACGGGTTCCATTCTGTCTTTTTCCAAGTAACTGAATCAATTACCTCGTAAATTGTCCTCGTCATATAATCGGATGGTGAAGCGTTGTCGCTTAGAGCGGACAAAGTCGAACTCAAAAACGTCACCCCAATCTGGATTCTCTGAATCTGTCAGAGTTGCAGTGGTTCCTATCTTGGTCTCTTCTTTGCCGTTGTTTTCTGTGTAAAAGATTTCGGCGTACCTGTTCCAATTGAGGATAGAGTTGTTAAAATGGCATTTAATGAAGTAACATGGTTTTATGTTACGTACGGATCACTGGTCCCGAGATCATCTTTGTCGGGCAGGTCCCTAATTTCAGAGAAATGGAAATTGAGCAAATATTTCTAGGTAGTAATGAAAATGCTTACTTATTTACCTTGCAGACAGCTTAAACTTCAATTTCAGTGTCTCAATAGGTGCCGAGTAAACCTGGAGTTGAACTGTGGTTAGTAGAACAACTGCTAAAAGGATTTTTGCCATTTTGATTGAATAAACTTTATTCAGAAAAGAAATTATTGGCAAGAATCTTGGAGGCTGATTAAGTCAGAGGTCGAAGCGTCTTTGCTTTATATGGGGATGAGATGAAATATGACGCTAGAATTATTTTAGTAGAATAAGACAGACACGCTCCCCGGTTAGCAACAATATATTAACAATACTGACCAATAATGAGGCAAGTAAGGAGTGTGTGGGACAATATGATGTCCAGACCATGTTGCTTTAGTCTGACCAACCCACGAAGATGGAGAAGAATAGAATTAGGAAAACAGCATAAAATTATGCAAAAGTTGAAATAATGGCAAGTATAAGTATATGAATGTGAACGAAGACAATGGAGAAGGTATGACATTTCATTGGGTACAATTTGCAAACAATTTGCGATTTATTTATTGCATGTTATTCCACCTGTCAGCCAAGTCAGAGGTATGGGGACAAGATTCAAGGCGGACAGCGAAACAACTCAAGATTATATCTGTCATCTAAAGAATGATAAAGGTTGACATTATCTAATTTGTCGGCAGTGTCATCTTTCTAAGAAATTTTAAATATAATGTGACCTGTTATGCAAGTATAATGCTTCAAATATTTTAAAAGGACTTTTTTTATCACTTGATAGTTTGACGTACAGGCCGACAATAGAAAGTTAATTTTAATTTATTGGCGAGGATTTTTCCAACTTTAAAATTTCACAAATACATTCTGAATGCATTTAACTAATATTTGTTAATTACATGGGGGCGGAAATAGCATTATAATTTCGTGTAAGAAGGAAAATTAGTTTATGTCCAGTTTGAACTAGGAATTGTCATGTTTTTGTGTATCATACAAAATATAAAACATTAAACCCACCGTAGAGCAGAACCGAAGTTATTTTGCATTTTAATAAAATCTGAGATTTAAACACTTTACCGTGGTAGTCTGACGAAATTACATACATCATAAACAAGGAAAAATATCCAATTTTTTAAGTCTTAATAAAATAGTTCTCATGAGTTGTGCAATCTCTCCAGACATTGATGACAAGAGAAGATAGTTTATATCCCATAGGTTTCCAGGCATAGCATCATTTGCATTGTGGTTATGCATTTGCGAAATATGCATGCAAATAATTTGCACAATAATTTGTACAATCATCTTGATTGAGTTGCTGATTTTCAAAAATTGTTGCTCCCGATAGTTCTCAACCCTTGCTTCGGATTTTCTTAAAATTTTGGTTTGCTTTTTATTTGTATTCATTTTATATCGAGTTTCTGTTATGATTTCAAGTAGTCTGACGAAATTACATACATCATAAACAAGGAAAAATATCCAATTTTTTAAGTCTTAATAAAATAGTTCTCATGAGTTGTGCAATTAGTTTCAATTAGTTTCTCCAGACATTGATGACAAGAGAAGATAGTTTATATCCCATAGGTTTCCAGGCATAGCATCATTTGCATTGTGGTTATGCATTTGTGAAATATGCATGCAAATAATTTGCACAATAATTAATCATCTTGATCGAGTTGCTGATTTTCAAAAATTGCTCCCGATAGTTCTCAACCCTTGCTTCGGATTTTCTTAAAATTTTGGTTTGCTTTTTATTTGTATTCATTTTATATCGAGTTTCTGTTATGATTTCATTTTACATTTTGCAACGGAACGGTTTATGTAATTTTTAGTTTATCTTTTGTATAATTTTATGATTTTTATAATACTGTAAGCTCTGGGGGATCGAACTACAGGCTAGAGGATGCTTGAAAAACAACTCTTCAGCCTGGTCCACAGATCGGGCACTTGTTTTACTGGGTAAAAAAGTGGCTTATAAAATGCAGTAGCTGACAAAGTTGTAAATATGTTTCATGCATTAATTTGAGGATTTTCGTCCGAAAACAGTAGATCGTGATGTGACAGAAATTTAAAGCCGAAGAGATTTCTGAATTTCATAGCCTTCAAAGAAATCGTTGATGAGTTTACGCATTACATGATTTTAAGAAAGTTTGGTAAGGAACGGATGCCATAAAATTTGGGAGCAAATATATTTTTGTTCGAACTGTATTCTACCTGATAAATATTTTAAATTTCAATGATTTCACTCTTGCATTGTAAGCAGGTTACCTCAATCTGCAAATTTACAGTACAAAATTAAGTGCAAAGTATTCTGCAACACGATAAATTGACAAAATGTCCCACCTACCAATTTCATTTACACTCTAATTTTTCTTAAACCTCAAATTATTCTTAAAAAACTAACTCCACCAAAATAATTTCGTATCACAAACCCACTCCAACCATGAACCACACATTTTGGCAACAAAACCTCTGCACCCTCCATCTCTTAAAGAGACTATTTCCCAAAATCAGCCTTGTAACCCAACCTTACGTAATTTCATCCCATTTGATTTTCACATCCCAACATTTTGGTTGCCTGCCACTTCTATAACTGAATCTCTGCTCTGGCTCAACCACCACTATTACGACAGCACTTGTCTTTATATACCTAAACTACTTTTTAACCAGGCTGCACTTCATCCTATGACCACATTTAACAAAATGTTCATGTGAATAGTGAATGAAATAAAGTAAGTCTCCAACTTTGTTTTGGTCATCATTTTATCGACTTTTTAACATTTTATCGACCATTAACTGAGCTATTTGTTATTAAATTTGTAACTTGTTTAAGTGAATTGTTATCTCTCGCCACTTAACTTTTATTTCGAGATTTTTTTGGCGTTAAATCACATATCCTTCCAGAAGCTAGAGTTAACTGCGTTTCATTTGTAAGCAGGGATCCGTTAAAGTAGTGAAGTGTTAAGAAATTACATAGTTTTTAAGAAACAATCTGTTTTAACCACAGTAGTAACGATGATAGTGACGAAATTAAGGGTTTAGTGAGTAATGATACAGACACTAATTTACAGGTGAGTCAACTTTATTGCTACTTATAATTAAGTAATCGTGCAAATAAGAGGCTACATGAGTTAGCATTTTTGATTAAAGTCCATTAAACTTCTGGCAGTGCATTGGTCTCAATCCTGTGTATTAATCTATTTAATACTGTCTGGACTCTGTACTGCTATGTCTGCAATATCTTATCAATTTGGGCTTATTCGCATTACTTGGATAAGTGAGTTAGTTATCATGAGGGAATGAGGTCTGGTTAAAATAATATTCAAACTTTTGTCTTATCTATTCCTGACCTCTTTAAAAAAAGAGTGAGCGATTGGATAGGAAGTAGTTTGCAATTTTTATTTTATTGCTGAAATAATATACTTGATTTGATTAAATTGAATGAATTGAAGTTTTTTAACGATTGCTTAAAACAAAATAGAAAAGAAGATTCATTCACGTCCGTTCATTCAACTGGCTGTTTGCTAATTTAGTAGTATGCAAAATATTCGCACTTTCACTTCGAGAGGCGCTTGGCTTCCTACTTGAGTAGACGGCCAGTGAAGAGCGAATCTGATTCTAGTTTAATTTAATGATTTAATTGACACTAAATTTTGGTTTATATATTGATCAGTGAAATAATATTAAGTTACAAATTACAAGTGCGGTAAGTACTGAGGTTGGATTCGCAAAATTGGGCTAAAACGAATAGGTCACTATTATTGGAAATGTAATATACACAAATTTTAATTAATGTTGGACTTCCTTTGTTTATTTTATAGACAGGCCACGGATTAGGACAAGGAAACACCTTCATAATACCGTTTAAAATACAAGAATCCGGATAACCTGCCAGTACTTTGACAGTACTGGTGATAAGATGCCTCATAAGGTCATGACCTGCCTGGATCCAGTCCCCCCAGCAAATTCTAAGCAGTCTGGTGTCCCCGACTCTCTCCTTTATAATGGGTCGACCTTCCACGGTCATCAGAAATCTAAAGGAAACTGCTACGATGTTGAAGTTGTTATTTTGGTGAGTGAATTACTAGGATTTTGTTAAATCAATGAGTTAATTGGGGATTAATTTTAATTTATTTATAGCACGTCGACGAAGAAAAAGGCTACTTGTGTGGTTATCTAAAAATCAAAGGACTGACCGATGAATATCCTACTCTGTAAGAAGTCCATTGTTTAAAATGGTGGTTGGTTGGGAGTCAATAATTAGTCATTGTTCATTGGATTTGTTGTCATTTTTTAGGACTACATTTTTTGACGGAGAAATTATTAACAAAAATAATCCCTTTCTAACACGGAAGTGGGATGCGGATGAGGAAGTCGATAAAAAGCACTGGTAACAAATCAGTCAAATAATATAGTGTGCATTATCCTAATATTATACATTTTTATGTATTTATCATTCAGGTCCAAGTTTTCAAGTTTTAGTCATTTCGCCAAAACTTTCAACTCGGATACATTTGACTGTGAAGCGTTGAGAAAGTCTGATTATGTTTTTAAAGCCTTCACCTTGTATTTATCATTCAGGTCCAAGTTTTCAAGTTTTAGTCATTTCGCCAAAACTTTCAACTCGGATACATTTGACTGTGAAGCGTTGAGAAAGTCTGATTATGTTTTTATGCGGTGGAAAGAACATTTTTTGGTTCCTGTAAGTCTTGATTGGCTTTAATTGTGTGTTAAATACGGCGCTGGTTCACTTATCGACATCTTTTTACAGGACCATACTATTAAAGACATTTCTGGAGCGTCATTTGCAGGGTTCTACTACATCTGTCTGGAAGGCGATAATATCGAGGGATATTACTATCATAGAAGTTCGGAGTGGTGAGTTCAGTCAAGGAGTTAAACTAAATAAATTTCAGAGATAATAAATGTTTTTTTGTACAGGTTCCAGTCCCTAAATCTCAAACATATACCTGAGAAAACGTCCACAATCTACCAGTTTAGATAAATAGATATTAGTTACTAATGTAGGACCGGGAAATTAGTTTGGGATTTATCATTTAGTTCGTAGATTTGACTAATTCGCAAAAGTGCAACGGTCGGGGCTGGATAAATACGTATTTGTACTGGCCATGTAGGAGGTTTGTTAAGGGCCAAGGTGTATTTTGAACTAAAACGGATTTTCAAAATTTTAATAATAATATTTAATCAAACAGCGACTCAAAGCTAAGGTTTCTAAAAGATAATTTTACATTACAAAAAGTTCTTGTCAGTTTAAATGAGGCTTGCTATTTTAAAAATCAGTTTGTCGATGTTTGAATAATTGGCAGACATTAACTTTGTGGAAAAGGCAAGCATGGTATGGTATTTTAATTTTATTCCGAAATTCATTTTATTGACCTGCAGAATTCCGAATCCAATGTGTCATAATTTTAATGCCTTTTATGATTTGATAATTTATAAATATTTTTCATACCCATTGCTATTATTAATTTAAAAGTATCCAAAGAAAGTAACAATTATCATTGTTGCATGCACAAATACCAAAGGTTTAATATACTCGGTTGGCTGGTTGTGATTTTATTTAGTTTGGTTTTAAATCCTTAATTTATTGTTTGCAGAATGGAATTGTTACTTTCTTTGGATACTTTTAAATTAATAATAGCAATGGGTATGAAAAATATTTATAAATTATCAAATCATAAAAGGCATTAAAATTATGACACATTGGATTCGGAATTCTGCAACATGCACAAATACCAAAGGTTTAATATACTCGGTTGGCTGGTTGTGATTTTATTTAGTTTGGTTTTAAATCCTTAATTTATTGTTTGCAGAATGGAATTGGAATTGGTTTTGACTGATAAAATTATTACTAACAGTAGAATCTTAAGGATTGATTGTAAGGGAAAGGGTATTGTTGGCAATCTGCTATTATTAATCGTATACGATTTTATCTACCTCTTCGGAAACATTAATTCGAATTTGTCACGTAATTTAGACTTTACTAAATTTTAAGTTCCAAAATTTTACTCTTTTCGTTCGAGTAAACCCATTTTAAGTGCTAAACTCAATTGAGTTGAGAAACATTTTGAATTTGTAATTTCCGAAATTATTTGCCACATCCGTATGCATTTAATAAATACCCAATAACCGTTTAAATGAGGTGTAACATTCAGAAAGGTTTATTTATTGTTTAAGTACATCAACATTTTTACACTTTGATTTGTTCAAGATTACAATATCAATTATCAATTAATAAGTTAGCTGACATGCTCTTTACGGAAGGTGTGACGAGGGATTAAACCCACTCGTCCAAAGTCTTTGAATATTCATAAGGTAGACAACATAGTGACACCTATTCTAAACAATAATACAACAGTAATGAACCCGAGTAAAAGGCGAATGTTAATTAGTCTGACAATTAATCATGAACTATTTCAATACGGGTCTTCAAACACGGTCAACTATTTAACTGTGGTTAAACCTTTTGGTTAAAGGTTCCTGTGACACTACATAGTGACACCTATTCTAAACAATAATACAACAGTAATGAACTCGAGTAAAAGGCGAATGTTAATTAGTCTGACAATTAATCATGAACTATTTCAATACGGGTCTTCAAACACGGTCAACTATTTAACTGTGGTTAAACCAGGAAATGTTTCTTGGTTAAAGGTTCCTGTGACACTACTCAATATCAGATACATTGATATACAACATTTCTAAATAACTTGTTCTACAAAACTTAAAAAAAACATCACAACTTAATACATTTCTATCTTTTAGATGCAGGTGATGTTCACTCAATTACTTGACGACAACAGGAGAGGTGACACACCACACAATTATCATTCTTCTCATCACAAGATGTGATTCACATCCCTCAATCCTAATTAATAACCCTCATCAACTTATCACAGTCGTAATACTCAGGTAACGTGTAGGCACGAAGAGTTCCTTACAATTTTGAGATCCTATCCCGACTTCCTCCCCATTTCCAAAATCATGCCACCGAACATTCCAAAGATCCAATTTTTTGATAACGGGAAGATCATTGAGAATTGAGACACTTCCGTAGAACCGTCCTAGAGCCAAGTATCTTAAATTTGTCATCGGCTCTGGAAATGTGAAGCGATGTAGTGGATGCTCGAAATTGTAGGGGAAGCAGAGATGCAGATTCCGGAGGGTGGGGGCCGTCTGAGCAAACAGGATGTGGAGAGATCGCTCCAAAACGAGGTTCTGATTCTGGAAGAGAGTCAAGAATCAGTTAATAAGAAGACATTTCATTAAGAAATCTAAATTAGACTCACCGGAACCGAGAAATGATGCACCTCCGCAAAATCTAGGATAAGACTTTTCAGCGGAAACTGTTTATTAGCCAACTCCAACATTTGTGGGGGATCCAAAGCCAAACAAAAGTTGAGCGTGGTCAACTTTGGAAGTTCCAGAGACAATATGAGGCGTCCTAAGACGACATTGATGTAATCATCGAAAAACTTTTTGGATCCTGGGATACTTATCTCTTCCAGGTTGGGGGTTGAGGAGAGAAGTTCCTGGAGGAAATTTGCGGCCCGTTCTGCCTCCCGTTCGGTGACGAGCATGTCGAGGACAAGTTTCTTTACGGAGGGTAGCCTAACGGTGGTGGGACTCTCTTTCTCAAATAGTTTGGCTGGACAACCCCATTTAATTTGGAGGCTAAGGGTTTCCAGGTGGGAGACGTGGTCTTTCCAGATGTCACCGAGGTGGGGTAGGACCTTGGGGAAGTTTAGGGGGATTAGGTCAGTGGTGTATTGGAGTTCGCGGATTTGGGGGCCGAAATCTTGGAAAAAATGAAAGAGTTCGGTGTCAGACTCGGGATGGGTGTGGTCCGGGTCAAAGTTGAAGTGAAAGGTGGAATGGGTCAAGGTTGGCGACGACGACGACAACGAGATGGAGTCAAAATCTTGCCGAGGCTTATCTTCAGACTCGAGTAATTGTCCAATTGTTGTGTGTTCTGTGTCTTGGAATGATGGCGACTTGGGCATCAGTGTGATGTATGAGGAGAGATGAGACATTTTGTTGAATGTGATGACTTCCTTCCGGCCTAGATTCCAGGAGGCGATTTCATTATACTGTGAATTTACGAGGCGGCTTGATCTCAAGTCGGGGATGCCCAGGTAGCTCAGGATATTGTCGACGATCTAATAAGACATAAATAAGGAAGATGTCAGACATTTTTGCAGTAACGAGATTTTATTGGGGTTGATCTAATTCCTGGAGATTGGACCTCCAACCGATTTTTGGTCTTGTTAAAGACAAGTGGTCAGGAAATCAATTAAGGCGACAAGGCAAGGGAACAATGTCCTTACGTGTGACACGATTATTGTCCAGTTAAGTTATCATTTCATAAAAAAGGTGCCTGGTCATAAATAGGATACAACTATCTTACTTAATTTTCGGTCATAATTTCAAAATTACAATGACAACCCTTGAAGCTTGACTTTATGGTGGAATTGTGTCTATAAAAGTGGTACTTTATCCCAATTTAGTTTCCCTTTAACCCCCAAAACTAACTCGGCAATTCTGCAGACGACCTTAGCCACTAGCAGATAGTAGAATATGGACACACTGCACTGTGTTGAGATCAGGGACATGATTATGTCAAGCAACGAAGTGGAATGTAAATCTGAGTCTTGCCACGACAGGAGAAGGACACAACCCGGGTATCGGTACTTGCTTTCTCGGAGAGCTAGGCTGGAACAAGGTCGAATGGTACAACTTTCTCTTTTCTCTTTGGGTAAAAATAAAACTGGAAATGCATCCAGTTTTCTATTCTGGGATGGGAACTTTCCTTGGTTTACTTTTTTTCAGGGCAAGTAACTACAGGAAGGACGGGAGGAGGACAAAGGACCATTATTTCCAGGCGAGTAAGCAGTAGAAGCTTATCGAGATAGGACCAAATGTTGAGAGTATAAAGCTCAATAGGACGTTGGTTTCGTGATATTTTTGTCTTTTTGCTTTTTATTGTTTTATCTTTTCCTTTATGACTTTCTTTTTTTAAGGGGAGCTGGAGATATGATTTTTTTTAAAGATTCAAGATTCAAGAACGCCTCATGGCTCTTTTTTTGAGGCGACCTTGTTTTTAAGTGATTTATACTTATCTGTTACAGAATGCTAGTCAAACTATCTACATTCCTCTACAAAATATCAAGTACATATTTTAAAGTTAGTAGCACCAAGCTACTGCATTTCTTGTAAATACTTCAAGTTTTGACCTCCTATAAAGTACTTACAATCTAGTTGTAAGTAGTTACAAGTGAAGATATTTGGTCAAGGAACTTTCCAGATACAAAACCCAACTAACTTTGCAATACAACAAAACGAGATGAGAATGTTGAGTAGGTCATACATAAATAAATAAAATTACATCCAAGGTCCAGCTAGAACTCCAGTTTTCAAGACGTTACTAAACTGTACAATGCATCCATTATTCATGTATTGTGATGACCCCATGTTTTTAAAAGCATCGTCAATTCGTTTAAGAAGTGTTTCTCTTTTCTCCGGAAATTGAATTAGAAAGTTTAGTCTAGTTCCGGGTTATATAATTGTAAAAAATTCCGGATGTCAACTATTATTTTAGCAGAGAAAGTCGACAGAGGGTTAAAATTGAATTATGAAGTCTTACAAAAAATTGTCACCATTTTAAAAAATTTACATTTCCCTTTGGACATTAAGTAAGTGCTTCACTTCGGATTAAGTCATAATGACAGGATCTCATGTCCTAACTTAGGACTCCTAAGTAGCCGACATGTCTAGAATTTTTAGGAGTAAGGGAAATGTATTCCTTTGGGGTTTGCGAATTTTATTGTCCCTTTGCCAAATAGTGAAATCGATTTCCTTTTCGCGAACAAATTATCTCAGTAAACTTTGGCACATGAATGAACTTGAGCCAAGTTTCGACCCTTGCTAACAGCCTGCTCTAGTTTATTGAGCAATTTATAGTGAAATAAGCTAGCCAAGGCTATGGCTGTATTATTGATTATCATTTTTACAAAGATAAGTCCATCCAGGTAGTAAGCAATAGCTTGCCAAGTTATTTTGGTAATTCACTTGAAAAGTATTAAACAAATATTTGAGAAATTTGATATTCATCAAGATCCCTCAATGTACGTCATGAGTGATGGGTAATGGGAACTAATAATCACGGGAAAGTACGTGGTAATCAGTTTTTTCCCAAGTAAATATGTACGTGTCCTAAATTGAACCGTAATCAAATATTTGATGGGAGAAAACTCAAGCCACACACAACCTTATCACTCTTGGAAAAGTTTCAACAATAATAATGTACATGCAAAATAAATTAAGTATTGATTCGCTCCTTGGTATCAACTATATATTAATCATAGACTTGTCATAGACATATATGTGTAATAACGGGTATATTTTCTCATCTACAAGATTCGTGCTACTGCTACCTGCAAAAAAGTCTGGTTATGATAGGTCTTGTCCTCAAGGAGAAAGTAAGAAAAGGACGGTATCCCTTCAAACAATAAGCAAGGAGAAAGCACAGCATGCAACCATTCCTTGACAGGTACACTTGACTGTTAACAAGTTGTCATTTAAGAATTATATAAAAACCTGGTTTACCTGCACTTGGGCATTGTGAAAGGAACTTTCTCTTTTTAGAAATCTGGCCAAATTAGTTGGAAACAAAAATAGAAACTTCAATACAACCACAAGTCCATCAAGATAGGAGTACAGTTTAATTATTTCTTGGGAAAAAGAAATAAATGACTTATATGTCAGTATGAAATAGACATCGCTTACGACAAGGAAATGTCCAATTATGTGCAGGGAAATATTGAGCTCAGCCACAAATATGACGGGCAAGGTTAAGCTGGGAATTAAGTTGCGGAATGAAACGATCAATTTGTTTCGATTGATCTATTTCTATTTCTATCCTTGGGATATTACATAAAAATTTCTTTATTAGCTTCGTTACCCGGAATATTGTTCGCTAAAAAATGTAACAAAGTTTCCGTACTGTCAGTAACATAATTTCGTACATTTAAATTCATACTTTCCTCATCTCTCTGGTTTTAGAATTGCAAAAGAATTTGGAATTCAAATACTTCTCTGTCAAATTCAAATGACTTTTACTTTATCTCATTTTCAGAATAGGTCACAATCTCTCGAGAAGGCATTCCTAGTGTCTTTCAAGCATATGTAGTGATCTTCGTACTTTTCCATAAATTGGAACCATTACTCACTGCCTTCTGAGAAAATTCATTTATGCGCAAAACTTTCCTTATCCAAGTTGGATAGTCTACCCGGAATAAAACCCACATTACTATCCTGAAGCATTGACAGACTCAATATTTTCTACCCTACAAATAAGTGAGTGACTTACTCACACCATATCAAATGGCGACAAGTATTTTTCCACAAAGAAAATGCGTAATTTGGATTGATGCCTGGATTAGTAATGAGTGAGATGGGTTTTCTTACGTAAGAAATTCTTAGTAAGAGGACTCAGTAAATCTCATTCAGAACGTTTAAGCATTAGTCAGTGTCTAAAACTAAGTTGGCCACTCATCCATCCCAATGAAATCGAAAGGAAACATTTAGCACTTACAATGTAAAGTCTTTAAAATATAAGAACATTAATGTTTTCCGTTTAAATCCCTCTGGAGAAATTTGAAACCAGATTTTCTTTCCCATAATCCATTAAAACATGCCCGTAAAAAAGTACCACATGCAAAATGTCGACAAAGTAGAGCAAAGGCAAAGGCAATGAATATTTGCATAAATATTTTCATAACACCAAATCCCTTTCCTATTTGTACGAGAATCCGACACCACAACGAGATGCATGTAAGTGAACCATGTGTTAACTGGAGTAAGTGTTTATGTTTAAAATTAGATCTCACTTTTTGTTATGCAAGCTAAACCGCAAACCGGAACTGCAGTGGGTGAGATAGCACCAAAGGGTAAATTACTAAATCTGTAAATGGGTTGAACCACTTTTTGCCTGTGCGCAATCTGTACCGCCGATTTTTTGCGTATTTCTAACCCTCTAGGGAAGGATTTTAAAGCTGAATAAGATTGCAAAATGGCCAATTTCAGCAAGAAATCGAAAGGAAACAAGCCATGTGAGATATAAATCTCAATTTTTGTAATGTTTGTGCTGAAAAAGCAACACCAGGAGAGGCACTGTATGGTCGTATTTAATGTTGATGGTTTGTTCAGAATATATAGTCTTCAATCAAGCTCAAATTGTGGGGATGGCATGTGTTTCCTTCCGTGGTATTATGTAGTAAATCAAGAGTAACACGCATAGTAAAAAATATAACTATTGCACTTTAAACGAGTTTTGCAATTTGCAACATTTGACTTGATTTTTAGGAAAAGTTGCCAATTCACTTGCAATTTCTGTTTACGACCAAATTATATAAACTTATAATTGGTATCGTGTGCAACTTGACCAGTTAGTTTAGTCCCGTTTCCATTGAAGAAAATAAAACTGACCCGGTTTTGTTCTAACTCTGTTAACTTAAGTTTGCGTTATAAATCGATATCTTCGAGCCAAAGTCAACCCGGTCACCCCACATTTTACAACCATCATGGTTCGTACGTGATATCCGGTTACATAAAGTAAACTTGAATTAGTATTCCACAGGACGGAACCGATTACCGTGTTTAATTGGTCTTAAACTAACTCTAGTTTCTCTTTCTCTTTATGGACAGGAATCACTAATTAAGGTAGAAAGGTAAATTATTGAAACTTGACTTACATGAGGAATACACATTGGATGTGGTCTGTGATGATCCCATAAGAATCCTTGTTCTGTTTCCTCTGGAGTAAGTTCTGGTAAAGGATTTGATTTCATGGCTGATGGATCCATTTCTTGTTTGTTTTTAATTTGGACTTGATCCGGTTTCTTATCTCTTTGAAGATGAGTTGAACCGTTGCCGGCGGATATTAGAAGCTAAGAATTAATCAAGCACTACTCAAGTTTCGGCCAGAAACTGATTTTGAGACGAATTGGATAGGATGCAGGTCTGGTCTACTTTTTGTGGCGAAGAATGCAATGAAAACTGTTCCAAAATCCGTAGAATTTCAATTTTCATGTGAAACAAAGTTCTCCAGAGTTCTCCAGAATTTAAGTCGTCTCACGTTTATTACTTTCCACGTCTATGTCAACGTCAAAGTTTCCAAATAAGAGTCAGTGCAGCAGTCACAGATTGAAGTCTAAAAATGAATCTGGTGTGGTTTGACCCACAGACGAATCTCGAATGAAATGAATACTCAAGAAAGTTGAGCTTTTAGCAGGAGGAAGGAACCCGGGTTGTAGTAAGCAACCATCCACATTAATCTCCGGGAAAGTTTTGGCTGTGTTATCGTTCCAAACCGCACTGTTCCTACCGGGTTGTACACTGCCGGGTATTATACCCGGTTTGTCTGTGAATAGTGGGCGCATCCAATGCAGTTAAGACTGCTCCAGTTTTACTTTAAGATGTATGTAACTGCACTAGCGAATATTGAATGTACATCATTTCCTTAGTTCGCATTTGTTTTATATCACTGCATCCTTACACTGCACTATTCTATAAGAGACTTGACTTGACTGGTTCTGGTCTGATTGTGTAAATTGTGCACTTTGTCGGATCAAATGTTGTGTGAATCTGGATGAGTTACAGACAAGGAAAAAACTATTACGGCGAAAAATAATAGTTTGCCAAAATTCATAATTAGATTAGCAGAGGGTTTACGTAACTAAAAGATAATGGTTGGGGTTCGTTATCTAATCCCGATAATCACTATTATTGAAGAAGATTGTTGCACTAGATTGCTGGCGTCAGAGAGATATTGATGCAAAAAAGTGGTTTTGCATGTGCAGAAACACTGCATTACTGCAAAACTGGATGCAGTTGGGTTGCTGGAGAATTTGGAGAAGTTTAGGAACAAAAGCACTAAAAACCCAAGTGGATGTAGTTTTTATGCTGACTCATTTTTACCTGGAGTTGACTTGTGTCGTTTGAGATATCTTCACTTTTATTCTTATCAGACGCAGTTGAACTTCAAATGAGAAAAATCATTAAGGGAGCCGGTGCTTTTAACATTTTTAACTGGGGTTTTTACTCGAGTTGTTATTGTGTTCTAAACATTATTATTTTGAAGTCAACGCAAGTAACGGTAATGAAGTTATCTAGCTAAAGATTCTTGGTACAATTAAATGCACATGCGTAACCAATCGCACTACAAAAATTAATCAGGTTTGGCAGGGTTGGTTTGGTTAGTAAATCAAATGCGTCAATTTCTGCGAAGTAAACTTCAAATGAGAAAAATCATTAGGGAGCCGGTGCTTTTAACATTTTTAACTGGGGTTTTTACTCGAGTTGTTATTGTGTTCTAAACATTATTATTATGAAGTCAACGCAAGTAATGGTAATGAAGTTATCTAGCTAAAGATTCTTAGTACAATTAAATGCACCTGCGTAACCAATCGCACTACAAAAATTAATCAGGTTTGGCAGGGTTGGTTTGGTTAGTAAATCAAATGCGTCAATTTCTGCGAAGTTTTGTTGACTATGTTATACCACGCACTTTTTTCTCTTCTAGATTATTTAGTGACGCAGGAAGGAGCTAGTTAGGAAGCAGGCAGAAATGTGTTTAATCGTAAATTACGGAACCTACACTTTTTACTTTTGGAACGAAAAACCATTAGATTAATTGATTCTGATGAGAATCTCTCACAATCTATGTGACACTACCCGTTTATATAACTGGATGCCTGTGGTCATGTCATCTTAACACATTGCTGACAGCTTGTTTTCGTTTACCAGCCATTATTAAGTATTAAAGTAGACTTATCTTCCCAGAATCACGTCACTAGTTACGAAAATGATTTTGTTACAGCCTTCTTTGTTTTTAGTTATTGCAATTTGTGATGCTCTTTGAAATTTGAGGTGACCAACTGCGTAAACATGTCAGCCCAAAATAGAATGAAATTAGTTAATTGTAACGTGATACTAAAACAAATAGCCTAGATACACAGAGACGGGTTTAGTTACACCAGAAAATTAGTTGAACTTGCGTCGACACTTTGTTTTCAAAGGGATGTTGATGAGTTATCTAACCAAATGGAGTCTTTGTCATTTATTCAGAAGGAAGGATGTCATCAGACTGGAAATAAAACAATTGCCAACTCAAATATTTATGACATGAAAGA
>JAAXNX010001046.1:0-10157 GCA_036491905.1 Folsomia manolachei
TTTTTTCATTCTAAACCGAACTGACCGTGCAATACATGATAAATGAAATGTTGCAGATTATAAGTTCAGCAAATCCGTCAATATCTACCGTATACTAAACTTAAAAACGGGTAGAAAATACAGATGCATATACGACACGTACTTTACAATTGCATTCTACGAAATCCACTAAAGCACAACAAAAATGGCAATTTACAAAAAGCTCGACTGACAAGTTCCAAGAACGCGCATTGACATTTTGGAGTTCATGCGTGTCTAAAGTTAAGCTTAGTGTATGCCCATCGTATTCATTTATGTGTAAGGTACAAATTCCTGTCAATCAGCAGAATTGGGATGTACATTTAGCTCAAGCCACTGGACTTAAATGGACGGAACGAAGTTTTTTTATTACTTATAGTGTCTCTTCTTTTTAAGTATGAATTTTACAATAGTATAATCAAACAAACTTTGTGGCCATTAATTGTGCATGTTTAATTGCTTTATAACTTAACCAGGGCGTTGTCAAATTATCAGTAACTGAAGTTCCAAGAATTTAGAATGTCACCGATAAAAACAACTTTAAATGTAAATGTTGTACGTCACCCGAACAAGTGGATTACAGCTCAAAACAAGGCTATAATCACGGCACTGTTGAAATAACAACATCATTTGTCCAATTATGGGCAACGATGTAAAGTTTTCCTCCAAATTAAGTCAATTCGAAGTATTTCATAACCAACCTCACATCCTTCAAACATTGACAGCTTCATCTAGCCTTACCGACAACAAAACATGTTATGTATTGTCTGTATTACAAAGCTTTACCGAATACTTTTATGTAATGCAAAGGAAACAAGACAAATTAGCACAACCCAGCAAATTTACTACGGGAAATGATAGTAGTACCCCTAATTTTTGCCAACAAATTCGTGTCGATTTTTGCATGTAACATGTTTTTAACTTAATTCAATACATTTAATGTAAGTCCATAATCTATTGGACAAGTCTGGCTGCGTTGCTGACCAGTGTTACGTATTCGCATTTACGTCACTCCATATGTGCATTCATCAACAGCATTATATTTTTGACCAAAATTTGTTATTGCACGGCGCTACAGTGTTAGTGATGAACTGACTTAAACGAGGTACACTGCGGGTTTTGCTTGCATGACTAATTTTTTGTGGCATTTCTGTAGTTGAGAAAATATCTGTAGTAACTTATTTACAGAGTATATTTTGGTTTGAGGCTTATGCCTGCTTGGTGAATCGGTTCAGTGGATCATCAACCAGCATCGTATCACATCTTTGTCCAACTCGTGAGTGAGTGACTGCTAAGATAAGTTAGTAAGAAAGAAAGTAAGGAAAGGAAAAAGTCCATTAAAAGTAGATTCACCCGTTATTCCTTTTGGGTAAGTTATTACGCAAGTACTTATATACCTTCACCCTTTACGGTATTGACGGCAAAAAGTCTAAATCTTAAGATCCTGGCCTTAAAGTATTAGAAGAGGAAGGAGGAATCACAAGTGATGGATTAGGGTCACATCCATCCAACTGATTCCGCAAAAGTTTCTTAGTAACTAGTTGCTTTTTGGTTTACAATACCGCGACTTTG
The DNA here is from genome assembly GCA_036491905.1 of Folsomia manolachei. Taxonomy (NCBI): domain Eukaryota; kingdom Metazoa; phylum Arthropoda; class Collembola; order Entomobryomorpha; family Isotomidae; genus Folsomia; species Folsomia manolachei. Next base: position 1,591 of record JAAXNX010001046.1, read on the forward strand.
GTTCTGATGTCGGAACTTTGCATGTCACTAACTATATGTTGCTTTCAACGTATTTTCTTACATCTTAAAAACTGGAGATTAACACCTAAGATTTATTAGATTAAAAATGGAACGATTTTTTCAACAAAGTTTAAGAAGGAAATGTTTTTTGCTTTCTTTCTGTTACTTCCTTGATTTACTTTAAGAAACTTATTTACCCTTCCTGTACGCATTAGTAGGCTGTTTTTCTACGGAATTAGTGAATCCTCTCGTAAGCAACCTTGTCTTCTTGTAAAGTTGACTGAGCTTTGGTTTTACAGGTCGTAAAAATGGGGAAAGTCGTTACCACTGGAAGATTTTCTCCACTACGGTGGACATCTACATCTTTTCTACTGACATTTTTTATGCTGGGAGTGATTTTGATAGTAGAAGGGTCTCCAAATATAAAAATAGCCAACGTTGAGCCTGAACAATACATACCGGACACACGAATTCAAAATGAAGAGTTGTATCTTGTTACAAATGTCACTCGCCTTGAACTTCATTGTGAAGCCCATTTCCCGGTGCAGTGGGATTTTGCTGGAGACACAGTAAGTTTATTACAAGGTGGATGTCATGTTTATTTTAATAATAGCATTTCAACGTAAAAAATTCACTGCCAACGCAACCTTAACAAAGTCGATGACGAAGTCATTAACTAGAGTAAAGTTTTAAGGGACCAGATTTACTCTCCTACATATACTTGATAGCTCCACGACAAGCGATATTAACTCAGCATATTAAATTGTCAAAAGGTTTTTTTCTAAAATTTGAAATGCGATGTTATTGCCAATTTCAATTGTTCTCATAAATATTCGTTCAATCCTCTGAGACATATAGACTCTAAGATGGGTTTCGGATTTCTAGTCGAACCATCTGAGCGAATAATTTCTCATTACTTTACATCTTTTAGGGAATTAGCATTTATAAAAATGTTTCTCGTCATACAGCTCACATCTAAATCCTAAACTCAATTATAATACACTTGAGTCATTTTAGTTTTATTTTCACTTAAATGCACAATTAATCTTGATGGTTATTCAGAAATTACGTCTGAGCTAGACATTAGTTAGTAAACGTCTACAAAATTCATGAAGCCACAAACAATTGGACCTCGTACAAATTAAGGCCAAGGGCTCTCGTCAAGCCAAAGTCAATCTAGAAACAATCCGGTGCAGGAAGAGATCTGTTACAAACAGGTACAACCCTTGTAATACTGACAATAATAACAAAAGTCAACAATGTTTTTCATTCTATCGTCATTCAGAGGTAAAATGTCATTGAGATTGTTTTGATATCAGGGTCCACCGCCGTAATCATTATTATTGACGGAGGGTCGCATATGAAAATGGATACTTCTCATAGAATGCCAGTTTTGCACTTGAATTCCGTTGAACCACACTCATCCAACTGAGATTTGGTATGAGAGCAAACTTTTCATTTTTATGTTAGTGACTTTTGTTGGTTCCGCTTTGGTTGACCTCGTCGTGAAAGTAGTAAAAGTAGAACAGCAGGGAAATCATGACAAGAGTGGATGAATACGGAAGGTCAGTCCAGAAGGTGTTATAGGATAACGAAATATTATGAGCGGTGAAAGTGTCCCTGTCCCTGTCCTGGGTGGGGAATACCGTAAAAAGAACACTTGGATTTTGTGTTAATGAGTGTTATTCAATTCCATCTACCAGCCTCAACTTTCTCTTGACTGTTCCACTGAATGCACTTGATACTGCAAATCGAATTTCGTTAGAAAATCGAGGACACTTTCTTTTCATGCCCATTGAAACATTCTCTTTCTCTTTTTGCATATGCTAACTAGGTCAAATAGAGATTGAAGGTTTATTTTTTGACTCCAGAATAAAGAATTTTGACAGTTTGTTGATAGCTTATTTATATAACCATGTTATGTTCGTAGAAAAACGAGCATCAATGCCGCATTACCAAGAAAACTGTTGTCTATCTATATTATATTTTTATCCGGTGTGCACTTTTCCCTAATTGCAATAAATCAATCATGGCTAAATTCGAGTACACAGTCTTGGGCGCTTTATTACCTTATTTTATTCCAGGAAGCTGTGCACTGTTGAGATTGCTGAATTGCATTCATCAACTCACTCATGAATTCGATCCGTCAATCATGTAATACAATCAAAGTTTGGTGCAAGGACATAAATAAAGATGGAGAAAGAATGAAAGCTTTTTGCAACATAAAATATAAACTAAGAATTACATCGCTCCTTTTTTTACTGCCACGTGTACAGCTTTTGTTTCATTACTTGCTAAACTTAATTCATTTCTTTTCTTTCACAGTCTCCAATGCAACTTCAAATCAGGGCTGTTCGCAAAACAGGAGCTAAATTGAGTGACCCTACTTTTTCTGCACAATTGATTATTTATCGAGTTTCTTCCTCCATCACGGGAAGCTACTACTGTCGAAGTGTCCTTAATCACAACAAGTTTGCCAAGGTCCACATATTTGCTGCAGGTAAGCATTATATTGTATTCTAGAACTCTTGCTTTCTGTGTAAGTTGAAATTTGTTGCATTGAAAAAAAACATGGCAATATACTCTGCATATAACAAGTTTCTGGTGATACACTGTATTTGTACTTGCTGTAGTATGTACGCAAAACGATATGAATAGTAATGATAATCTGCTGAATTGTAAGTTGAGGTGATTTGAAATTAATATATTAATAATCGACCCAACCATTGAGACAATTTTCCATTTGGTTGGATGCAATAGCTGACATTCTCCTTTCGTCATGCGGCAAAGTGAATACTATATTACATATTTTACTGTTGGATGCCAATTTCAATGATCAACTAAGAATTCAATCCTTTTCAGACAAAGGATATCGTGGACAGGATCCAGTTCTTATCAAATACGGTCAAACATTTGACTTGGTACTGGAGAACGAGAAACCAAACACAATTATTCCATGCTCTACATGGGATCCAAAGACTCCTATTTCCCTCTTCAAAGCAGCCACAAATACAGCAAGTTACAATTAATACCATTCCAGTCTGAATCTTAATTTTACTAATTATTAAAAGTAAATTCAGCCATGTCCTAAATTGAAACTGTCATCTTTCCCAGGGAAAGTTTGAACCCGTTGAACCCAGTGATGCTTATACGTATGATCCAAAAACCGGGTTTAATCTCAACTTGACACAGCTGGACGAAGCAGTGGGCCAGTATATGTGCAGCCCCGCAATAGACCGGACCTTCGACCGTGTTTATGTCAATCTGCTCCGGAAACCAGGTTGGGGTTATTTTATGTTGTCTTTTTTATGTCGTCGTACATTTTCCCATCTTACATTTTTACTACAGTTGGCATTGACAGTTGCAGTTAGTTGGGACTGTGACACAAGTCCACCCGTCTAACAAGTCAAACTTGGACAATTTGTTGGGTCAGCATTTATTTTCATGAAAACTTGTGTGACTCAACTGCGGTGTGCCGTACAGGGTTTCCTCTTTTTACTCGAACATTGCAAAATTTAACAATTCCTGCTTAACACCAGCACCCTGCGTTACACCAACCTTGTCCAGTGACATTATAAAAACACGGGGTAGCACAAGCTGACACAAAATTTTTGTCATTTCATTGAAAATCAGTTAATTCATCCTCATGCCCTTGCAAGTTTTACAAAAAAAACATGCATGAATCCACACAAACCGGATATGCTATGCCGCTGTGATAAACTATGGGTTGGGGACTCTGCAAAGTTTTGCCAATCTCTCGATTGCAATTTTATTTTCCCGTCGTTTCCATCTCATTCAACACAGCTACAGCCAATGGAATCGATAAGAATGTTATGATGCTGCTGCTGATGGGATGAGGATGATTACAGGATGATGATATAATGACAGGATGGCAATGACAATCAGGAAAAACATACATGCAGCCAAACAACTGTTTCAAACTCTCTTTTTTCTTATTGTTTTTGACAAAGAAGTCATCCAATTCAGACTATTCCGTAAACTTGCTTCTATCCCAAGTCCCACGAATTGTTATGCTTCGGATCTAATCTGGCGGTCATGCATGCTTTTAGGGGAAAACTTTCTCTTTTCAGAGATTTCTCTGAAAAAGAGGTAAGGAGTCCTCATTTCTCAAACAGCTTCATTCACGGGGAAACTGGGTTGGCTTGGTTGACACTAATTAGCAACTTTACACAATTGGGTCTCACGTTCATAACTTTATGTCATTTGCGTAGGAATGGGGCTTCTAAGTCAAAGTATGGAGAGTGGACGAGTTGCATACATCGCAACAATGTTATTCTTATCCAAGGGCAATTTAATGAAATCATTTTGAAAAAAGTAATTAATTGCAAGGGTTGCTGCATCGTACTTTCGTACATTTATGTTGTATCTTGTCTTGTCTGTGATATCTCCATCTGCAGCCTATTTCGTATTTGTATTTCATTAAATTAAATTATTTATCAAAAACTATGCAAGGTCTTAATATTCTTTAGTTCATGCCTTGAGGATGTCTGGTCGATTTCTAGGTTACATTGCATATTTCAAATTGTATGTTTTATCTACATTTCTCCCGAGAATTTGTACGAAATGAAGAAAACCACAAATATAGCTCTACCCATTTATTCTATTCAAGACACGCGATACTTTTATAAGATAGCTAGATTAATTAATAAGAACCACAAACTTGATGAAATGGAAATGTAAGGCTTTATCTCAGAGATTCTTTTCATTCTATTTCAACCGTGGCTTGACCATGAGAACTATGCAAATCTTATCCACGACGTTTCCCAATCCTTCAAATTCAAATGAAAGCAAAGAGTAATTAACCAACTCATGTAAATCTTTCCTTCTTTCCAGATTTCAAATTCGTTCCCAATACGAAAATGGTGGAAATTGTTCAAGGTGAAAAATTATATCTCAGTTGCATGGGCTTGGAAGAAGTTTCAATTTTCGTCAACGGAGAAGTGTCCAACGATGCTAGGATCGAGTTGGAAAAAGAATTCAAACCGGAAGCGGAATTTCCGTATGTTGCAAATTTAGTGTTTTCAAATCTTACACCAGCGGATGGAAGTGTGATTGAGTGTATTCAACGTCCGGGATCAAGCAATGCTCAATCTTTGCATTTGTGGAAATATCGCGTGGTTGGTAAGCCAAATTCAAAACACGTCAATCAACTCATGCATGAATGTCCTGGATGCTGTAAATACATCATTTTCATTATGAACGGGGATTGCTGTTGATAAACAGTTGATCTCTAATAAAGTAGACCAATACCCTTAAATTATCACTTTGTCTAATGGGTCATCTTAGTAGTCAACAATAATGCAGAACCCATCAGAACCCATAGTTCCTTGTAATTAGTACAGTACCTCAAAGAGGTTTTGCCAAATAATGGACAGAAATAATAGTTTCAAAGTGTTTTAAATAAACTAGAATTGTTTATGCATGATTATGTTTATTTGTTTTAGGAGAGTTTGATAAGAAACGCCGTGGGATTGTAAAGTACCACTCACGAAGAACAAAGTTGGACTGGTTTGCATGTTGGGCAAGAACAAGTGTTTCTCCAGATCTTGTTTTTGTGGGGTGTACCAACCCAATGGAGTGTCAGATAAGAGGACATTGCCTCCAAAGTGTAAGTGAACTTAATTATAAATATTACATAAATTCCTCGTCATGCAACTCCTGATACTCGGGATTTAACAAAAATATTAAAATTAGTTTTGATTCAGTTTTATCAAAATATTTCTAACTTTACTACGCAATACTTTGTCCTGTAAATATATACACAAGTGCATGTTCTGTTTGGGTCAACCTGGCTTATTTCAGATTTTGAGCGTGTGTATTAGAATATCTGAATTTAAATTTTTGAATATCGATGTTATCTATCATTTCAGGGAAATAAGTGCGACCCAGCACTAGTTCAACTTTGCTCTGGAGGATGTGCTCACTCCACAATTGAGAACCAAACGGGAATCCTTCAATGCAAAGGTGATGGTGTTTTTCAACAAATCCGACAATTTGTTGGAGCTTCCGGGAATTATGGTGAGCCGTTATTATAAAACCCAAAACATTTTTAGAATTCTCAAAATCCGTCTGATATAACTTGAAGTGTTCATGCATACAAAGTATATTTACTTGTTTGTTTGTTACGGCTACAAGAACAGATCTAAGTAATAAACCTTGGAAGCTACATTACGTATACTGTTTACAACACAATAATGACTACCACATAGTCAAACTTACGACTTGTATTGTCCTTGTGTGATGTTTCTAACAACGATGCAAACTGAAATAGTTATTAAAGTTATTAACATTCGATCTGTCTTTATTGCTCATTAAATTTGTGTAGTGAGTGGTTACTTTTTCTGCATAAGGAAAAGTTTTCCCCCTGAATCCTTCAATGTTTAAATTGCCAAATGTGTGGTAGAAACAATTGTATTAAGTGATAAAATTAAAACTTTACCAAACTCATGTTTAGACTTTGAAAACACTTTAAGTAAACATCATGTTTTAGTATTAAATGAAAATGGGTGGCCTTAGCCTTGTCTTTACAGAATTATCTCATTATTATTCGTTTTTGCGATGAGTAAGTAGTTCGCCTGGTATTCAGTGGCATGAACAAGGTCGTAATTTGGTATCCTTCGTCAAAATTACTTTTCAAAATGTCATCTTTCTTACGCAATACTTGTCAATTTATAGTGTACAACAGTATGGTAGATGCACCTAAGGAAGAACAACTTGAGATGAGTGGGAGGCACACGTACAAGACTGGTTCAATCGGAGAATTCACTTGCAAAGGTGTTTAAAAATATTTAATTTTTTTAAAAAAAAGACGTAAAATTTTATTATATAGATTTAATTTTTAAAAAGGATCTACATTTTTATATGCTGGAGGATTTCGATGGGGAATTAAAACACGAGGTCAACCTGTGCAGATTTTAGAGCCAAGTGAGTTAAAAATACTAAACAAACTAATGATTATCTTATGAAACGGTGTTGACACGGTTCGACGTTGATGCATTATCTCGGTTCTCTTCTAAATGGCATGAGTCACATAATATCGTGATTGATTATTTTTGTTAGTGTCGAGTTAATTGTGTTTTTCATAGTCACGATCCTTAATTATTTGTCTCAACAAGACTTTTTGTTGACATTAAATGGAAAATGTTATATAGACTAAACCGATTTGTCAGGTATTTGCAAAAACATTTCCCAAAAGTCCCCAATTCAGATGAGATTAAACAAAATGTAGAATGATTCAAATCTACATAATGAACAAGACGCTCAATATTTGATTCCACTTCAACGTGAATTGTTTTTGCTTCTTTTGTTTATTCAAATTTGTGTCATGCTTAGGAGTAGCCGGCAAAAAAGAAATACAATTTTGAAGCTGTATTTTCTTAAATTTGTACCCTTGTCAGAAGTGTCATTAGGTTCGGAGTATTTTCTTGACTTACATTTAATTGAGTATTATCTCAATCCTTAGCTGTATAAATAGAATTTGAAATACATGGAACACTCTTGCAAATGAGCTGCAGCAATGAAAACACAAATTTAATTGGGCTTTATTTTTCAAATATGACGTTATGCAAAATATTGTTTAATGTAATCCGATTTGATCTTTTCTCCGTACAATGCAAAAATATGTAACAGAGGGGTTGCTAATATTTTACACACCTTAAGTAAGCATTCTGCTAATTTAAATACTTAAATGTCCAATGTAAAGATAAACCGGAATGCATTTCAATATTTTTACTTTGTCATCTTCCATTGGCCATTTCGTTCATGAGAGTATTATTCCAGTAAATAATATAAATTTTACAAAATATCTGATTGTTTAACAACTAATTTTAGAGTTTAAGCTTCAATAATCAACAGCTGAAAGATGACTGGAACCGTATTTTGTATCGTTAATAGGTTCCGAAGAAGTCGTTGACTTTGAAGAAACTTTCCTCCCGACTGGTCACATCTTGGCCAAAGCCAATCTGCGACTAAATTCATCAAAATTAACTCAAGTCGACTGCATTGCACCGTTTTGGAACACGACGGCTTGGGACACGCGAATTCATTCACTTCATCACCAAGGATAATTTTGCACCAATGTCAGTCACCCGATACTTTACAACAAAGTCTTTGTTACAGACGGAATTAACAATTCTGCTTCTCTTATTTCAATGATAACTTAATTCTTGGGCTTATCATCTCAAATTACTTTAATTATGCAAATTTGGTTATGGCGCAATATTGGGTGAACTTGAAATTTCTACCAAATTTTGTGGGGATTATTCTTCTAAGTATTCAAATGGATACGTCAATATTCATTCTTATGCCTTATTTGTACAAACTTGGCTTTCTCCTTGTTTATCAAAACCTGTTGACTTGATATTATAATAAAAAATATTTTGATTGGCACAACTGTTAATTATCAAACAAGCGTGAAATTCATTTCCACGGATTAATGCATAATTTCAACAAGGTGACGCATGGAAAGTTATATAATTGTACCTGCGGGTTAAACCACGCCACAGCAATTTCCATATTCTAAAATAATTTTCGCAATCATTTCCTCG
>JAAXNX010001046.1:10166-20525 GCA_036491905.1 Folsomia manolachei
CAATCATTTCCTCGTCATTTAAAATATTTGTATCACAAATAAACTTTTGGCAACCAAAATTTGGACTCTGGAAATAAATTATGTCAATGTCGTTCTGCCACAGTGTCTACAAGGAAGTTAAAAACGGATAAAATTCGAGGAAATGATTCATATAATATTTATTTAGTGGCACTGGCTAGTTCAGGTCAAACCAACATAACTGGAATGAACCAAACTTGATGTTATTGTTTGCGGCTTGCGGAAAAAAGTTTTCAGAATTGTACTTCTTAAGTAATCCAAATTGTATGAAATACAAAAAGATTTGGTAACATCCCATCGAACAGTTTCTTGTGGTGCATAGGAAACTGTTGCATGGATAACTACTTTTTAATTCAGTTCCGGAGTAAATGTCAGGACATTGTGTTTTGACTTGATCCAAAATGGAAACAAATCTTAAGTTTTTTGCAGTTTTAACAATTGCTACCGCATTACTTAGCCTTCATGTCAATATTATAAGTGCTCAAAAAATACATGAATGCCACCATCCAAATTCCAAAAATAACAATAGGAAAAATTGTTACGGAAAAAGCACCAGCAAATTTCTCACTAAAACTTGAACCTGGACGAAGAAATACGGGAGCAAAACATATTTTACAATTATCCAATAAAATAAAAAATGTCTCCATTGACTGCACCTCACCATCACCAATTCAATGGAAGTATACTGGATTTGCGGTAAAAACTATAGCTTAATTAATGAATTCATGTCAATCATAAATTCTAACCAATGAATTGTATTACAGTCTCCACTCCAAGTCAATCTTACCTCATACAGAAAACTTGTGAATGGTTCAGATCATTTTTTAGCTGAGTTATTCATATACCGGATAAGTTCTCAGCTCACTGGACAATGGTCTTGTCAGCTAATCAATGATAATAAAATAGAAAACGTAATTTCTGTCTTTGCCGAAGGTAATTCTTAATTGCAATGAATCATCACTAAACAATCCACGACGTCAATCTTATATTTCGAACGAATTGTCAGACTACGGCTACCGTGGTGAGGATCCTTTTTTTCTTGAGTACGGCAAAGAAAAAGAAATCTTTATAAGAAAGGGTCAAAAGGAAGTAATTTTTCCATGTCTTTCTTATCGGAGAGGATTTGAAGCCAAAATAGCCAAGCGTGCGGTGCAAGATGGAAAGGTTTGTTGTATCAAGTTTCAATTTATTTTCTTAATAATAAACTTCAAAATGTGGATCCTCATTCAGGAAATCTATCAAGAGTTGTTCAAACCACAAGCTATTTACGATCCAACGGAAGGGTTTACTCTAAACTTAACCGGATTAGCTCGCCCATGGGGAAAGTACATTTGCTTCTCAACCCTTTCCAAAACATTTGATAGAGTGATTTACTTCCTGAGAGAAAAATTTGGTAACAGGATTTCGGCAAGATATTAACCAGTCTTTAATACAACGTGTATTTGAATAGATGTTGAATTTTATCCATTATCCAATGACTTGGAGATTTTGCACGGTGGGAGTTTAATCGTGACTTGTCAAAGCAACGATCCAAACTTGGTTGTAGGACTGGGCTCTGTTCTTACAAACCCGAGAATGAGAGTGAAAAATTTGGAAAAATGATAATCGACTGGAAATTTCCTTGACCAATATGACCTTTAATGATGAAGGATCCATAACTTGCAGTGGAATCGATCGAACAAGTGGAACAATTCTTGTTTCGCATACATGGACTTATGAAGTTATTAGTAAGGATTTTTACTGGCATAGATGTATTTCAACCTAAGGCTAATTATGATTTAAATGGCTTGGTTGATTTAGGTGAAAAAGACAAAAAACGACGAGGATGGAATTATTATTTTTCTCGGCGCTTACAAGAACATACACACGTTTGCTGGTCAAAGACATCAAATGTTCCTAGCATCTCATATGTCCAATGTACAAATCCCATGGAATGTCAGGCGAGGGGTGCATGTTTTCAGTTGGTATGTTTCTTCATAATTGAAATCATAAAAATATCACATTTTTAATGACACGAAATTATGGCAGGGGAGTCGCTGTGATGCTTTGGAAGCTTCATTATGTTCCGGTGGGTGTCTTAAGCTGCCTAATCGTGGGAACCCTGGTAGATTAATGTGTGTGGGGGACGGTATCAAAAATGCGGAAATTTCACTTTTTATCGGAATCTCTGGAACGATTCGTTAGTAGCGAAAGTCAAGATTGGAAAGTATTACCAAATCAAATATTTTGAAAATCACTAGATAACAAAACCGAGGATTTGGAAAAGGATCAATTGTTAGCGACTATACCCACGGGTAACGAAACTTTTGCTGGGACAACAATAGAATTAACTTGTAGTGGGTCCTCGTTCAAATTTGCACGTGGTTTTTACTGGAGAATTCGCCGGAACTCTGGAGATTTCTTTCGTCTTGACAATGGTATGATACGCATTGGATTTACTTCATTTTTATCGCAATACTAATAACATGCGGACATGGCTGGGTAATGTTTCAGATACAAGAAAAATACGAGAAGCAACTTTGGTTCACTACGAAGAAGTATTTGATGGAAGGAGTGGAATCATCAGACTTTCTTCTAAGATAAAAATTTCAAGCATCTATGTTATTGGCATTGATTGTATCGCACCCCATTGGGACTCCTTCGATTCAACACCATATCCAATGGATCTCAGGGTAGAATGTGAGTCAATAATTTGAATACGTTTTATTTTGAGCTTCATCATTTTTATTTTCATGTCATTCAATACAGCGCCCACGACACCTTCATTTTTAGGAGCGGAATCAGAACTTGATTTAAGCCTTGGTCAGTCCAACTATCGTCTAACGTGTGATGCTGTGGGGGAGCCTAAACCAAATATTGTTTGGACAAAGGATGGAAAAGAGGTGTGTGTTTGTTAGCAATTGATAACTTGTCCCTTACTCTTTTCTTCTTGTCCAGATTCCTAGAACAGTAATTGTGGAAAATGATGGGGATGTTTTACTCTTTGAGGAAATTTCTTGGAAATTTCAAGGAACATACAAATGCATAGCGTCCAACCCGGGTGGCAGGGCGACGAAGGAGTTTGTTTTGTCCGTGTCGGGTAATTGATACTGCTCAGTTTATTAGAATTACAAAAAATAATTCGTAGGAAAGGTTGAAAAAAAAATTGAACAATGATATTTATGTGAATAATGACTTAGATTCAAAAACATCAATAATTTTGTGGGTAACCATTCCTGGTATAATTTTCATCCTAATCCTCATCGTTGTGTTGGCACTATTTTGGAGAAGGATTCAAAGGCAGAAGGTGATTTGAGAAGGAAATTACATTTTTTGGTCATCCGATGACCGTTGTTGTATTCATTAGTTGATGATGTTTACAATTGAATTATTACTATTATACAGAAAATGTTGAGAAATCTCACAGATGCTGAAATTGAAGAGTTCTTGTACGGAAACCCAGATGCCATCGATCGATCTGAGGACACAAATAAGCAGGGTCACCTCCTAGCTTATAACAGGGATTACGAATTTCCTAAAGATTTCTTGGAAATTCGTGAGTGGAATTAAGAGTTTCTTCATTCTATACTTTCTTATTACTATGTATGTGTAGTTTACTTATTTCATGGCTTTCCTCATTAGAAATGGAAGAAAAACTTGGCTCTGGTGCATATGGCTTGGTAAGGGCTTGAATTACATTTTATTTTACAATCCGACATTATTAGTGCATTTATTTAGGTGATCCGTGGCACGGCTCGAGGTTTGTTTCCGGGCGAGGAAGAAACTGTCGTGGCAATCAAAACATTACAACCTAATGCCGACATAACCAATTTTAAGGCTTTGCTAATTGAATTGAAAATTATGAGCTTTATTGGAAGGAATCCCTACATTGTCAATTTATTGGGTGCTTGTACCACTGACATTCGTAAAAGTGGGTGACTCAATTTTATATTTTTTTAATATTTTGAGAGCTTAACAGATCTCGCATAATATGAAATGATTTTATTAGGAGAGGTTTTTATAATTGTGGAGTTTTGTGAAAACGGAAGTTTGGAAAAATTTCTTAAAAATCACCGAACTGATTTTGTTAGCTATCACGCAAATACTGTGCGGTATAGTGCGGAACCCCAGAGGTGAAAAGGAATTAATGTTGACAGAAATAATATTTTATATGAAATTAATTAACTCAGGAGTACCGTATTCTACGAGAATCAGCCAGGAGCTAAACCATTTAAAATTGGTTTGGAAAATCTGCTCAAGATTTCCCGTGAAATTGCTTGTGGGATGGAGTATTTGGCGAGTCGAAAAGTAAGTAATTCATGTAATACTATTGGTACAAGTTACTGAATCAATTTTGATTTGAATGTCCAACCTTCTTGCAGGTTATTCATGGAGACGTAAGCTTTCTTATCTGTGTCTAATTTTTATTAAGTTTATTTGGTGGGATACTAAGATTCATATTGTAACTGGTGAATAGTTGGCTGCCCGAAATGTGCTTTTAACCGATCAATTGTTTGCAAAAATTGGAGATTTTGGGTTATCTAGACAACTTTACGAGTATACAAACTACGTTAAAAAACAACAGGTATTTTAAATCAAAACCTGACAAATAATAGAAATAGATTCGCATGTTCTGACTGTAATAACTTTCCTCTGCAGGCACCACTTCCATGGTTCGTTTGTTGACCAATAATTTGACAAACATAAAATAAATTGTAATGCACATTTTGAGTAAAATTTAATTATCTGTGATCAGGCGATGGATGGCAATTGAGAGTTTGTGTGATATGGAGTTTTCGCATAAATCCGATGTCTGGGTAAAAAGACTTATCAAGGAGAAAATGGTACTTTAACTCACTAAATATTTGAAATTTTAATTTTTAGGCTTTTGGAATAACTTTATTTGAAGTGTTTAGTCTTGGAGAGATCCCATATCCTGGTATAACCTTTTTCGTGGTGTTTCGTATTACTAAAACATAAATGTGTACAAATTATTCAGGTACTAATTGGACCGAAGACTTTGTGAGAAAGTTGAGACAAGGGAACAGACCCCCAAAGCCAGAGCTGGCGGATGAACACATGTATGCACTTAATAAATACGAAACATAACTATGATCTACTGCATGAATCTCAGTCAGCACAATTAAATAAACCAAATTAAAATATGAACACACCCAGATACAACTTGATGATTGACTGTTGGAGATATATTCCTGCGGATCGACCCTCATTTTCCGAACTAAGAATATGTTTCGAAAACAAACTGAGAGAAATGGGTCTAGTAATTGTTGTAAGTGATTAATTATTTTGCAAAGATTTTACATCAGAACAATTAACACGTATCTTATGCTCCAGGAACCACCGCATCCAGCAATACGTCAAAAGTTTAACCTGGACATTACCAATCAAAACTATGGGATTGAGAAGCAAAAAGAAGTAGTAAAGGAGAACGTGTGAGAGAAAGTGAGAATAATTTCTAGAGTAAGTCAATGATTTTTAGGTTAATGAATTACATTTTTATGCATTTAGTTAGTGATTCAATTCAATTACAGAACAAAATTTTTAAAATAAAGGCCAAAACGGTTCACTCCAAACAAAATAAGTTAAATTAAATATATTTCTGATCGTAAGAAGAGTCAGACCCCTGGTAGTTGTCGTTGTATTGCTGCTCCTCGTAATGTGGATCTCCATAACCAGTGGTGCCATCGATGTATTCGTCGTACGGGGATGAAAAGATCTCTTCAAAGGCATGACCATGAGCTCGACCGTGATGACCTCCGCCTCCTCCTTGATGACCTTCACCTCCTCCATGAGCTCGGCCGTGAGTGCCTGAATAACCCAAGACACCGCTCAACACCCTGTCCAAGTGTTGGCTGTTATAATCCCCTCCCACTTGGTTTTGAGCATAGGTCGAGTCGGAACTTGGAACCTGCAAAAAAACATAATAAAAGAAATATTAAATCAATATATGCATGAAATTTAAAGACTTCTGATATGAAAACATTCTCTTGGCTGTTAAAATGGACGACCTACCGAATTGCCATAGACTGGAACAACGTCATCCCCACCTTTTCCTCTGCCTTTGAGACCGAGAAGCTGAATAAAATTAGAAAATTTAATTAAGCATGGATATTTGCTAGTGGAAACGAAAAATAGTATAAATTATTATGCAACAAAAACTTGCCCCTGTGACTAAACCCACCAAATCCCCGGCACCCCTACAATAAGAAACGTTTAAAAATGACGAAATTAAAAAAGTTACAAAATATTTTGGGGTAGGAACCTGCAAAAAAACATAATAAAAGAAATATTAAATCAATATATGCATGAAATTTAAAGACTTCTGATATGAAAACATTCTCTTGGCTGTTAAAATGGACGACTTACCGAATTGCCATAGACTGGAACAACGTCATCCGCACCTTTTCCTCTGCCTTTGAGACCGAGAAGCTGAATAAAATTAGAAAATTTAATTAAACATGGATATTTGCTAGTGGAAACTAAAAATGGTATAAATTATCAAAAACTTGCCCCTGTGACTAAACCCACCAAATCCCCGGCACCCCTACAATAAGAAACGTTTAAAAATGACGAAATTAAAAAAGTTACAAAATATTTTGGGGTCAGAGTGATATCGACTAAACTTACGCCCTTCCAGTAATATATGGTGCAGCTGCGGCTGCGGAGGGGTACGCTGTTGATGATGGAGCGACGTACGATGATGATGGAGCGACGTACTAAAAATAAATATTTTTTTAGTATTCTTGTAGTAATTAGTTGAAGTACCCAATTTTTCTACCATGTTTAATAGAATGTAGTGAAAGTTGACAACTTACTGCAGGTGCGGGGTCAACGACGACTTGATCAACGGGCTGAGGGGCACTAATGAGAAAAATGTGACATGTCTGATATCTGCACAAAAATAATTTCGTAACCCTAATAATTTGAATCACTCACGTATAGGTGACTGGTGCAGTGTACGGAGTAAGGGATCCGTCAGGGTTAGCGTTCCTTGCCACATGGAGAAGCTGAAAAAAATTTGGAAATTAAACAAAGGATATGAATGAGAACGCTTCAGTTTTCATCAACCAATCTCACCTTTGTAATTTCGCCGACTATATCCGTGACACCACCAGCACTAGATTTCAGAGAAGGATTAAAAATAACAAAATTGAACAAGTTTCCTATTTTAGGTCGAATTGTGGTGCAAACTTACGCCCTTCCAGCAACATAAGGTGCGGGTGCAGGATTGTATGATGGTGAGGGTGATGGAGCAACATACTAAATTATTATTAAACCATTCTTATCAGTTTTAATTTAGTGAAGATTTTTCTACTTGTGTATCGAATTTTAAAAAAAACTTAAAAACTTACCGTTGAATCAACATTTTCCACGATGTTAATCGGTTGAGGTGCACTATCAATGGAAAAGCAATTGCGTAGTATCAAGTACGAAATAGCATTTTAAGCATTTTTCAACCCTTTGTCCATGCACTCACTTATATGTTGTTGTTGTTGTTGATGGTGCAACGTAAGGGGCGTCGGCAGCGTTACGAGCGAAAGGTGATGTTGTACCAATGAACTCATTTTCCGCTTGTTCCAAACGTTCTGCAGCCTGAAGTTTGATTTGCAGACATTCCGAACTGGAAGAGTGCAATACAGAAAAATTAAAAAAATGACCTTAAATGAGAGGAAAATTTACAAACTTACATTAAACGAAAGGCTTCAGCGGCACTGGCAAGTTTGGTGGTGTAAGTAGACGGGACTTGGGAGGCAAGGTGTGGGGATGAGGAGGAGGTATATGCCACAGGCGTGGTTTTCTCATAGTCTTCGTTGGAATAGGTGGTGGTAATTTTGGGTGTGGCATAAGACGCCAACGCATTCGATGGTGTGTAATATGATGAAGGAGCGGGTGCCGGGTAGGCGTAGGATGACTGTGGCGAATAATAGGAGGTCGGTTGGGTGTAGGAATTGACCAAGTAATCGTTCAAGGTGTAGTCGTATGGGGTTGGAGTCCCATAGCGTGCTTGTGACCCATAAGTTGGCACCGCCCCGTAAAGGGATGTCTGGGTGTAAGTATTGCTGGGGTAAGATGCTGCTGCGTAGGCTGAAGTGCCCACTGTTGTTGGTTCCGTTTGCTGAAATTAGTATAAGTTCAAATAATATTATTTTTCTTTACAAATATATAGTCTCTGTAACTGGAAAGGCATAATCTTATCAGTTTCAACGGCTGACATTTCATAATCACACATTTTTTTTAAAGTTTCTATCACTGGTCGCATACAGAATACAATTCATGATTTTTGTGATTTTTAACATAACTTGTTATTTCTCTACAAAATAAAATACGCCAAAAAAATGCAAGTCAATGAAATTTCGGAAATGGGCAGCACAAGTGCAAACATATTAAAAAATTTAAACCAATTATTTCTATCCGACAATTTGATCATAAATAAATTTTTAAAAACGACTAAATTGAGACTGTGTGATTAAGTTGTTAAAGTTTTCAATATTTCCTAAAAAAATTACTTACCCGTGCATTTCTCGGATTGAAATGATGTTGAACTTCAAGTCTCCCATTTTGAGGCAAGACAGCAGCCTCAGAATACATCGATGACAAAATCACACCCACAACGGGTAAAACAAAAAACCACCTCATCTCCACCCACTTGCACTCCCAAAGTTTCCGAAAAGAAATCTCAAGTAATATGTTAAATTCACAGGAAAATGAAATTAAATGCCAATTTGATGCATTTGCTTGTTCGGAGTTTGAAACTGAAATGAAATCCTTTTGACTGGATCCTGCATTTTTATTAAACAATGTTTTGGAATTGATGCCTCCTCCTTCCGTAATAATTGGTGTCAACCAAACGTTAAGATTGTTGCGAAACAAATTCTATTCATAGTTGCAGGAATTTGTGATGCTCATTTGAAACTATTTGCAGGATATTTGGAATTATTTTATTTTAGAGGACAATTTCACATCATGAGGGAAGTATTTACAATGTCAGCAATTTTTGTGTGTCAATGAACAATTTTCATTGAACATTAAATTGCTGAAAGTATTGAGTTGTCCATTTTGTAAGCATACTGCGGCAGAGTAATATCTCTTGTATTAAAACTTCCAAATTTAAACCGATAAATTACAATTCAATTACACATATACGAACAGATAAGTATGAACGTTACAGTTGTCACTGAAATTTTATTGCCCATCAAGTACTAATTGCACGTTAAATTTGAGTATAGTGAGAATCATAGGTTTTGAATGCACAAAATAATTAGGCCAAATATGTGACAATTTAGCAAATTCATGATGAATTGAATGAAGAAATGAAATATTATTTATCTGGGTTGGAATAGTGCTTCTTCGATACATCCGTTTTGTCCAGATGCCTAAATATTAATAAAACAAATATTCGTTTTTTGCAAATACAATTCTTAATGGGATAAGAATTCCTAGCTCAGTGGAAAATGTCCGCCGGAAATCGTGGAGCCTATGCGTACAATGCATCCCTTGCGCCTAACTAAATTTCTTTGGAAATCCGAACTAAAAAATTGATGAAATAAAACTCTAACAAAAGAGCGAGTAAACATGACTGGGTAACAATGTCAATTATTATTGGTCGACACCCCACCCATGTCATCTTTCAATGAACGTTTGCTTTTTTGACCTTCCATGCCTCCCTCTAATATTCATGACCTAGACGGAAGAAGGCTAACCCTTCATCTAGGGCCGGTAAGAAACATACGGACACCAGAATATCGAAATCCCGACCAGTGAGGGACGAATCAAAATGAGACAAAATCCGAGAAAAAGAAATTTTTAGCAAGAATAAGCGCACGATGAGCCAGGGGTTTGTTGGGACCGAGATGAGAGTGCGCAATTCGGTCGGAATCAACAAATTCCTCGCATTTTAATTCATCCTGATTTTGGCCGGAGTCAAAATTTGGCCGGAATACTATGTCAAGTGGAGTCCAAAGGGTTGCTTGGATTACAAAAATACAATCGGATTGGCCCCACGGTCACGATAAACTCTTCGCCGCTGGAGTGTTTAAAGGTAAATAATCTTAATTCTAAATGTCTGCAAAATTATACAAATATTTGTCATGCAAAATTCAAGTGCATTGCAATATTTATCCAGTGAGCCACATCTTTAGGACTGGTCAATGTATTTATATATTTTTTTCACTTATTTAGTGTGGGATACAAACTTTCCTTGATTTGATTGGGGTGGACCGTTGGAGGAATTGAGGATGTCGCAACACTCAGCCTTGGCCTCGTTGACGGCACAATACACGGATTCTGAAGAGGAGGCCGAATTGGAAGCAGAATCCGAGGGGCAGACATCATCCGTGGAAA
>JAAXNX010001047.1:0-20524 GCA_036491905.1 Folsomia manolachei
TTTTACCCAAACTTTTTTTCATTTTTGTTTCATGACTTCTTTGCCCGACTTACATCCATTCATCTAGTGGTTCAAGTTGGATGTGTTTTGCTGTCAGATAAATATCTCACCCAACATCGGCATCAAGTCCTTTGACCATTCACAAAGGTTGACAGTTTTGGTGACCCTTTCTCTCCTTATACCACTTACACTCGTGTCTACGTCTACTAACTTGTAAATTATGGGACAAATTTCAAAGAAATTTTAATTAACCAATTAAACTTGTTATCAAAATTCCATTTACTTCAACAATCTTTTCTCGATTTCCAATCCGATTTGTATGCAAAACCAACAAAAGAAGTATTATTACAGTTCTAGCATTTGTTTGGTGTGGTGATTCATGTGCTGTGATCAGCGTTCCAGAACCAATTACAAGAGTGTCATCATTAATTATTTAACCAAACACAAAGTGACACCTGCAACCCAAGCTAATCCTTTCCTTGAATCCGGTGGAGCACTGAACTCGTGGGACAATAAATAAAAGTACAATGAATCCCATGCAACACTGAAGAGAAATTACTTGATGGAGGTGAGATAAAATTTTGATTCGGATTTCTCTGTGTGACCCGTCAAAATGTCCTTTAATCGACGTCAATCAGCCATCCCCTCCCTGCACCGATTCTTATCCGTGGGACATACTGAAAGTGAATCACTTTCAAATTTTAATGATAATGACAAGTCAGAAAACGGCTTGCCAAGTAAGAGCCCTACTTTTCATAATGAGACGAATTTCACCACAATGCAAGAGGATGACAATATTTACCCTCTCCATAAAACACGATCTTTTAGTTTGAGTCAGTCTCGACTGGATCGGGATAATCACCCAATTTGCACCTCTACTCCAATAAATTCTCCAATGGTGTCAAATAATAGAAGACCCAGTTTGAACTTAAGGCGACTACTCCAACCGAAGATGAGTACTTCTCAAAACATTGATGCTCGACAACATCAACAACCTTCTCATAAAATATGTCGCTACCTTCAATCCCCGGAAACTTCTCGTGTTCTCGTGAAAAACAATAACAGCGAGATTTCTCCAATCATTCCAAGAAACAGAGAAAGGTCCAATTCTCTCCAACAGTTTTCCGTCGTGGAGCTCAAATCACCTCGGAAAGAGAAAGACTTTCTCCACAGACTCAATTGTGCCAATAATAAGAATGAATATGAGGATGGTCGAGATTTCATGTTTATAAGCAATCAACCAGACCCCACTCGGCAAGAAGATGTTAGTAGAATTGACAAAATCTCACACAGATTAATTTATTTGTCTCCCTCCCACTCCTCACCTAATGATAGACAACTGTATGTCAACAATAATAATAATGGATTTATTCGTAAACAGTACGATTCACCCGATGGTGAGACGCCTTTGATAACATTTCTACCACCAAGTAGCACTCCATTATTTGGTCGTCGCCGCGAATCACTCCCTCGTGCCAACTTTTTTCTAGCCAAGAGCAAAACAACGGATTCTGTCGTTGTGGGTGGAGGTGAAGCTTGTGTTGCAGCACCAAGACGCACATCCGAATTTCCCAAAACCAATTTCCATTTGTTTGGCAACCGTGGAGGACGAAACAAAAGTGTCGGAGAAATCAGCAACTCTTTATCCGCAGCATCTACACCGAATACATGCCAAAGAAATAAAAATCGAAATAGATTCGGCTCTGTGCCCAGTATTCAAACACATTATGCGGAGGCTGAGCGAGAATTGGAATACGATGAAAATGATGAGAATGGTCAGATTTCAGTCGGAAACAAATTCCCAACTACAACAATCAATTCTACTCCTGCGACTCCGGACTTGGGAAAAAACAGGACTCCTAGCTTTATGCGTCGTTCTGCCACAATTGCTTTTAGTAAAGGACGGAAACTAAGCGGATTACTTGGATATCCTCTTCCAAGAAGGTAAATAAATATATAGATTCTGACCTCGTTTCTTTTTCCCTTGTTGGGCTTATTTGTGTTTCAAAGCAATCATTCATTACTTTTTGAATTGCTACTCCGTTCTGTATTTTTCTTATCCAAATCGGACAAGGATGACCATGAATTCTTTTTTTAAATTTGTTAATGGGTTTATAGACTTGACAGAAAATAAGCCTGTCAGCAAGCTGCAACCGATTACATTAGTTTGAGATGAACTTGTCCATTTTGGTCATGGCAAGACGAAGAGAGAAAGTTTTTGTTTTATGATTAGATACAATTGACTGAATCCTCACTTTACAGAATTGATCAAGACACCAAACAAGGGCATATATGTAGTTTTACTTTAAATTGGATTAGATTGGCAAATTGTCGCAATATCCGGTGAAGTGGAATGGAAAATATAGAATTATTTTCCCAGCAACAAAGTCAATTTTGTTTGACTTGCACTTTGGTGTTTTGTTCGATAATCATAATTAAGATATAGGCCCAGATTGTGGAAAAACACAGAAATAATGAAGAAAGTCAGAAAGAACCAGAAAAAACTAATCTATGTGTACTTTACGTGCAATAAAAAATAATTGCATGCATACATGGAATGGAAGAAGGTTACTTTAAGAAATATCCAAAAAGAAACTTGGTCGTTATAATAGTGTAATAAGGATTCTACGACAAATTGGTGCATATTGACTCCATATACGAATACCAACTACATTTTTATCCTAACTCGTTTAAGAAACATGATAAATTGACTGTTGGGGCAAATACAGGACGGTGAACCAAAAGTCTTTCTTTTCTTTCCGGATTAATGTCATCTACTCGTATAAGTAGCTGTGGCAGAAAACTAACCAACGGCTATCTGTATTTGAGCAAGATTTTACATTTAGTATTTTCGGCATTGGGAAAGTGTTTAACCACGAGAAAGAAAGAATAACTTTATGCAAAGTGTTTAAGGAAGAAGGGAAAAGAATTGTACATTCGTAAATAAACCCCTTTCATTCCCCATTGTTTTGGTCCTTAACTTTTCTTTTCACTTACTTACCCACCCCTTACTTAAGCTTAAATACAATCCCCCAACAAGACCACTTACACTTGGACTTACCCACCTTTGCATGGGATGCATTTGTTAAGTCTCTCAATGAATTCTGGTCCAGGAACTTACGTAAGTACTTTTGCTAATGACTCTATTTGCATGAGAATCCACTGTTATTACTGTCTTATGAATACTTGAATGCAACCCTTTTATTTTATTTGTCCTATTCCATTCTTTCAACTTTGCTATGGTCTCAAAAATCAACATTCATTCCATATCTCACACTAGATCAACAGATCAGATGCCCCTTGCTCCAACTTTTATTCTATTTTAAATACTCTTCATTCCAGGGAAATTAAGCCTCATATGCATACTTGACACAATGTTGCTAAAATAGAGATAACGTTTACATTCAAAAGGATTTTTTTCCTACTTTTCCTCTCACGATTGGATGCGACAGGAATTTGTCCTTTTCTACTTGAGATAAGTTAAAAGTGCACAAAAAGAGTCATTCTGATTCAATTCAAATGAATATTAAACGGTGGTGACGGTGGCGAGACGGTGTACCTAATGCCAAGAAAGGAATTCATTGTAATTATGCCTCACTTCACATCCGATCCAAAATTCTGTTTATGCATTCCTAACAAGGCTCCTCCAGATTAGTTCTTTAAGTTGGCCACAGTTTGTTTCCTTGTTATACGGGACCCACTTTGCAAAACGCAGTGTGTTGAGTGGAAATTCGCTACGCAGTCTTGCATTAATTTATAAAACCTAAAACTTCGCCCAAGTAATTTATTGCATTCTGCTTTTATTCGAGTTTAATTCATGGGAAATTTATCTTCGTGGATGGAAATGTATGAACTAGGAAGAAAGCCTTTTTATGAAAATGCTAAAAATTCAAACCTTGACCGTTAATATTACATTCTGACTTGATCGTATATTTCATAACATTTAATTTTTATCACAAAAGATGTTACAATAGCCACTAGTTGCACAGAATATCGTTACGTCATTTTTTCCACAATAAAATTCTATCCAGGGATCAATTTACTCTTCTGTAGATACTCACTCTTTAATTCTAATGCAATAAACCGTTCCTTTTCTTCCTCAAAAAAAATAAACCTGTCGATTTTTAAACTTTGAATAGAGAATAAACAGTTTGGATTTTAATGCGTTTATATACTTTCCCACATTTCATTTGACTGATTCAAGTTTTTTAATTAGTTGTTTGTATTGCGAAATAGTGAATAGAGCTGCTGGATGTGCATTGAACAAGTGAGTGAGAATGTTGCATGAGTCTTACTTTTGTCTTTAGTAAGGGACCTATTTACGTATCCAGCGGAGAAAACAGGTTTTCCTCACCTCAAAAAAGAGTGTAATAAATTTTTCGGGTTTTGTAACAATGATTAATGCGAAAGATTGAGAGTGAGAGTTAGATACTTAGAGAAGAAAAGCATTGTGACACACATCACAGTGTTCGTTCATACTTTTTGTTAGGCAATGATGATCAGTAATGTAACCGAATCCACATATTTTCATGAGGAAGAAAGTGTCCAGTAGGGAAGTAAATAGCGGACAATGCAGTGCAGACAGTTACACGTCCAGCGTAGTATTGAATCGGAAGGTTTTGCAATTTAATACCTGTGAAAGAGAAAGGGGTTGATTTTGATTGGTTTGGCCTGTTTAAGAATGATGATGAAAAACTGCAATCTCTAAAGCAAAGACACATGATAAACAAAAGGAAAACCAGTTTTCTTTCGTTGGTTAGAAGTAATGGTGAGACGAGACGTGAGACGTACATATTCCTCAATTTATCCAGTTTCACATTGTGCAACTCTCCAGACTTATTCATCGCCATTTTTTCAAAATAAATACAACAAAAGACAACTCTTTCTCTCCCTCATTTCCATCATCCTCTTCTTATTCAATAAATAAAAAAAATTCTTGTAACACTTTGCGTAATAGACGACCAAGCAACTAAATACTCGCACTAAAACTACCGGTTGATCGTAATCTTTTTCCTTTATTCAACATTTAAAAATTTTTATCAATAAGATTCGCGTATCAATACAGAAAACAAACTCTTAGGTTTCATACAATAGTTCTCATGCAGACTTAATATTTCATTTGCCAATCTGTTATTTGGCAATCACTTTACTGCTTAGAAATGCGATTTTTTATATTTTACATGAATTGAATTGAGGGAACGGTAAAGTGTTGTGAAACGCAAGAAAACTTGTTGTTATTTATTTATCGACATTATGTCAGCCGTTGGAAATTGAAATTTGAACCACATGCGCAAAAAAGAGCAGCACAGTCATAAAATAATACCACAAGTTCCTTTCAACCTGACAAATTTTGTTTCTGTAATCTAAGAAGTTTGGGAAGTTTTCCGACTAAGACGATATATTTATGCATGAATCAGTTTGTGTGACGTAAGTAAAATCTTACTCTGAAGCAACCAATGTGATTTGGATTACATACCTACAGATAACACGTAAACTGTGAATAATGTTCTGCTACCCCACTGCATCTGGTCTGACATAGTTGTGTCTTGTGCTATTTTAACTCCGCAATCTTAATGATTTCAATATCTTATCCGTATCTCTATAACTAACCGGATGCTTAATCTGTGCTTGGGTTAACTGATCTGATGTCATGTCATGTCAAGTACAATAGTACCATGTCATGTTACCTTAAAGTTGCAAACAGTTTCGTAAATTAGCTTGTAAAATTGGAGTCCAATTTACGCAGGATCGGAATCCGTAGCTCTTTTTTAGTCCAGGACAACCGAGTCGAAAGGACGTTGTAAAAATTTCATCAGTAATCTGTTTTTTAAACATACATTTTAATTTACCACATAAGCCCCTCGCTTGAAAAGCTGATACATGTAATGAAATACGTAAGACTGCACTCGGATCCGTCGGTTAAATAAATACACATCCACTGGTGGGCTGAATTTACTGCCGACCAAACCGGCCGGTGAAATTTTACAACATGGATCAATTGTGGAGGACATTTGACAAAGAAAAATGAGAGACCCAACCAACTAAAAACGAAGCAAAGCCAACATAGCACCCACCACTGGCCTACCACCAACCAAACACCCTTCCATTTAAGTACTACTGTGGGTGATTTGATGTTTGAGCATGGGGTGACATAGCTGTGACAAATACCGACGGATGCATAGGCTAAGCTGCTTTTGTCAATCACACTTATTATTACGTTGTCTCCTTTTATCTTCTCGTTTTATGACAGGGTGTGCCCCGATAATCCGATTGTTCACACGATATGAAATGAATTAACGTGAATGTTTTTCTACATCTCATCATCCTATGAACTAACAGCTAACAAACGTTAGCAAATAAAAGAATGGTTGCTGAATTGAGTTTGATGAAAGCATCGCTTTTGTGGCAATTGTTCATGGTGGAGTTTCCTACAGCATCCTATCCATCCGTCTGTGCTCTGTTCCTCCACATCTACGTCAGTCTTACAATGACAATGAATCCATTATTTGTACTTTATTATCTTTACCACTGTTAAAATTTGTAGGAGCACGAGCTGAAATAATAGAGAGACACGTCATAAGTTAGTGGTGAAATGTCGTAAATGTCACTGGGACTGTTTCTCGCAAAAAGGATTTTGCCGTTGAAATTAAATTCTACAATAATTGTGAACAAAAGATGACATAAACGAAAGGGGAGCAGGTTTGATTTTGTAGATTTCTCGTGATTTAATGGCGTAACTTTAACTCTTGAAAGGGGTGGAACTCAGCAATCGATGTCTCTTAAATTATCCGTATGAATAAGATAAATAAAATTTATGTAACAGTGCAAGAGTGTAATGAGGAACTATTCATTCAGGGACGTTCCGGGTGACTGACATTTAATTATTGTAAAAATATACAGAAGGTGAAACTGGAACAGAGAATACAATAGGGAAAGGCCAATAAGGCTGAGGGCAGGCACTGGATTTTGTTGCACTCCATTTATTTGATGCAATGAGCGTATGGAGACAAAATTTATTGTAAATCTCATCAAGAATCTCAGATTCAGTAACAGTTGTATGCTTACGCGTGGAATTTTATTCTATTTCATAACACAGATATGCCGAGTCATCTAACTAACCGGTGTTGGTCTTCTACATATCATCTGTATATCGTAGTAGGCTTGAAAACCGGTGCCCGAGTGAATAGATCCGTGCGTGATCCAGATTTATTGTTGAAAATTGTGTCTGGCCTGTGCTTGGGTCGGTGAGTCTGAGGGCCACCACCGGGCAAGGGTACTGAAATCCAATGCAATTCAAAGCTACGGAATTTTCACAAGTGTGGCACACGAGAAGAGAATGAGTGAGTGAATAATAGGAACCCCATTTGTGACGTATAAATGAAACTACTGGAGTGCGTAAAGTTAGAATGTTGTGTTTTCTGGAGTGAAGTGAGAGCAGTGTAGACCACTCTGGTTCAATTGACCTGCGGAGGATAAAGAACTTGACACGAGGACAGTTTGTTTCATCTATCAAATAACTTCATTGTTTCTTTAGTTGTACAAAATGCAAACATTTAAACAACCCTTCCTTCCCGTCTTTTGTCCACAGAGCCTGGTGCAAGCTACTCCTCATTCTCATAAAAGACTGACAACACAACTTTTCAAATATTTTGTAATCTATGCGTTTAAAATCATTAGGCCTTTTTGGTGGATGGATGTTATTAAACCCTTCAATCACTTTACCTACCCTGCATTTAACCATTGTGTTCAAAGCATTTTTTAACCTTCCGGGTCATCAACAGTCACCACCAGGATGGGGTGGTCATCCTACATGGGTGGTTGGACAGGGTGAGATATTTGTGGTATGGTGTCGGCTCGTTGACGGGATTTTCAGGATTCACTGACGAAATTTACTCCTTTCTCCACTCTCTCAGAATCCTGCTCCATGCGTGTTCAGTTTAGTTTGGTTGATTTGATAACTGACAAAAAGAGTTGGCAGTTTAACACTCGTGTCACGAATCATTGGGGTGCTCCTGTCCGATTCGCTCGCGTTATAAATGACGTTTGGTTTGCCTCATCTCAGCTCAGCTGCCTACAATCCGCTATAGATATCACACATCCACGACTTCCTGCGTAATTGAATTAAAAAATATGTCTGTAAAAATGCGTTTGGTCTACGAGTGTGCTGATATTACTACAAGTGCTGTCTGTTATGTCATGTCATGTCATGCTTTGAGCCAGTAAATCACAGGCTGGAGAAAAAACACCTTTTTCATGTTTGAAATCGACTCGATTTTTCACTTGTCACATGAAGCACAAAGTGCATGAAAGACTTGACTGTTCGTTAAGGTTCAAAGGGTTTAATGAAACATTTTATATTTTGATGATACTGGGATTTGAATATTTTTGTTGATTCCAATAAATTTCTGAATGGCATTTGAAGGTTTTTACGTATCAGCATAATATGCCTGCATGTTAGATTATGCCTGTAAGAATTAGCTACCCATTGTGCACGGGTTGGATCTTAGTGACATTTTAAATCATTTTAAATCATTTTTTGTTGAAATTGGTTTTCTTAGTACGAGTATTCGTATTCTGCAAAAGTCATTACTAGAAGTAGAACATGACTAAGTGTAGTTTTGTATCAAATTTGTTGACTTATTAAAATTTATTGGCATATATTCCACCACTGTGCATAGGAGGGTTGATTAAATAAAAGTGCACGATTGCAAGTAGAGTGAGAGTGAATAAATGTAATAATAGCCAGGACACACTTTGAGATTCTTTATTAAGATGACAGACGAGGTTATTTTCTTCCTTTCATTAAATTGCTCCTGTTGTAATAACAGAGAGATTCATTGTTGTAATTCAATGTGACTGATTACCTCCCGCTGCTCTCTGAATTATTCGCTGCTCCTTATTTCTCAACAGCCAAGAAGATTGGTGCAAGGACAATTTCATAAAACATTGTAACACTTACTTGCTGTGCTATTCTTTGCACACAGTCTGTTGGATATTCTCACGTGTTTATATTTTGGTGCACTGTTAATGGAATGCTCCATTTGTGATGATTTTTTACATAACTTTTATTCAGCTGGGTGCTCATTTGGTTTCGCCACTGATTTGAGGGCATAATTTACTTACTTGTCCATAGCCCATCTCAACTGCATGTAAATACAATGGAACTACTCGATCACTGACCATCACCATAAAATCAAGTCAATTTTATGTAATGATAATAGCAGGCATTTCTCATCTTCAAGTCGAATTTGTTGATCAACTTGGATTTTGAAATGCCATACCACTCTCATCAACGTCTTATTTTCCATTACTCACTCACGGACTATTTGCGTGTATTGGACATATCCAAACATGCGTTAAATTTTGAAATGAAAAACCTGTCATCACTTCACTTATTCAGCCAGCCGAGACAACAAGACCATGAAACTCGCTCCAAATCTATTTATCTAATTTCCACTGAAAGTAATTTTTTTGTTTCTTTTTACAAACGTGGAATCTGAGCATGATGCGTTCAACGTTAACATGTGTCAAGCATTTTTAAGCAAATAAGCCCATATTGGAAGTGGGTGTATTTGCATTTTGTAGTGGCATCACTGTTTACACAGATTTTCCCATTTTACAGTAAATCCATTTTTGGATTTTTAGCCGTCAGTCGTACGTTACTTCTTTTTTTAATTTGATTGGTTTATTTATTTATTGATGTTAACACACGAGATGCAACATACGTGTTGCTTAATTTCCTAATAAAGCCTGCTTTACTATTCAGTTGCTAAGAATGATAGGCTACTGGGTATGAGTCGCGTCGTGCTCTCACTTTCCTGTCTTTTCTTGTTATCCAAATGCAGGAGGGATAAGATATTTGGAATCATCGGAGGTCTTTAAGTTCTCAAAATATCTCAAGTTATCATGATGCAGAATCTGCATTGCAGATAACGCTGGAGCTGCTAAATCATGTAACAAATTAAGAAACACAGTTGGCACTTCTCCGAGTGTAATCACAAAATGTAATCCATTACCTACATATATCTGCACACCCATTATTATTACAGACCTCGCAACATAGTTAATTCGTTGGTGGGTTGTATGTTAGTTTGGTAGGCACCACCTTTATTGGCGTTATTCTTGACATTACAAAACAAATAAAGGGAGCGACTCCACTAATAAAAATAAAATGCCAATTCAAGACCGATGACATTTGTTGATATGCTTAAAAGGTAGTGGCACATTCTGTAACAAAACATTAAACGAGTTACATCTCCACATTTACACAACTTCGACTTTGCTTTACCAACAATCCCAACCTATAGATCATGACGTTAAACAAGACACAAAACATCCCACTACACACATTTTTTTTTGTTTTGTTCAGTGAATTTCTAATGGTCGGTGAAAACGAACGGACCAAAAAGTGAATGGTTTGCAATAAAATAAAACAAATTGTTGTTGTGCATTGACTTGTTTAAATGGGAAGACTAAATCTTTAAGTCTTTGGATAATACGTAAAAGGAAGGATAATGCATTATTTTGTGTCTTGTTTAATTTCTTTTCGCGGTTTCGTTGCTTTCATTTCTAATTTTTATTGTACTATAAAAAAGCCGGTGGTAATTGTTGTGTGGGGGAAGAAACGAAATTTGATAACGTTTATTTTATACTTATATTCCAATCTTTTGTGTCGAGGAATGAAGGTGACAATAAGATGATTGCGTAGGATGGGAAAAAGTAGGTTTTGAGACCGACTTGATTTTGATTCGATTCAATTTTTTGTACATCTTCAAATCAATCTGGTGATGATTTTAATCCAATTGTTTCGTCGACCATACCATAACTAATGCTACAACTAATTGTGTATTATTAGTTGACTTATGTAGATCTTGAGTCAATTGGGTTCCTTCACTACTGTTTCATGTTCAAATACCAGTTTTGAGGGCGACCAATTGATCAATCGAAAGGGAGGAATTTATTTGATATTTCCTCTGTTCTGCTTAACCTTTGCTAAAAATTGATTATACGCAAGACATGTGTAGATATTGGTTGAAAAGAAATGAAGCATTCTCACCACTCTCACGCACAATAAAACAAGAAATAAGTGCAAGTGTGATTGAACAATGTTGGTCATCATCACCAGTAATTTACTCGGCTATAAAGATTAAGGATTGTTACTAACATACACAACATAATACATGGGAAAGGAGGAAATACATGTCCTGAAAAAAACTAGTGGTTTTCAAGCTGAGCAAAGGAAAATAATTTTTTTCGAATATTGCTCCGTGTCATCCAGAAAGCAACCTGCTACCGAACCAGACACCACATTGTCGGAAGTTGTTGGTCACTGGTCCATCATCATTATATCCGTTAACGGATATAATTAAATTCAATACTACGACTTCATTTGAATTTAATTGTTGACCTAGTGAGCCACTCAAGTGAGGAATAAAGCAATTACTATTATAAAATAATTCACCCAGTTTCAATTTCATGAGCAAATAAAGTATTTTAAAAACAGGGTGAATAAATTAGAATTGTGCACTAATTTGTCGTCTGACAAAATTGTACTCAAGTTAAGACAGGCACATGTATTTATGTTGAGTGACATGAAAGGAATGGCTTAAATTTTACACTAGGTTCAACGGCATCAGTTCACTCTTAATAAGGATCATTACGATGTGCACTCAGTCTGTCAAGTTTGTAACCAGTCAGAAGCTATCAAGTTAGGAAAGTTTAAAAAACTGTGAAAACTTTGCATGATAAATGACTTTCTGAAAGTTGCATTTTTTGAAAATGATAATAATCCCGACATCATAATGCCTTTAATAATGTTGTTAAATTGACACTGCTATTCTACCCCCGTTTTTGTTTCCTGATTTCACATCATTTGTATGCAAAGCAAAGAGTGATCGAGCCCAACTGGGATTGAGAATGCGAATTGAGGTGTGTGATGATTTCTTGTCTGGGGTGAATGATGTCAAAAATATTTGATGTCTCCTCCGACAAAGCAACCAAAGGCAGAATAACTTGTTGGCATCATAAATTTGAAGACAATAATATTCCGTCATAGGTCGTTGTTTGTTGGACAGGCAGAGTTTGGAAAGAAAAAAAGAAAAATATCCTCGAGTCGTGAATTCAGTCAAGAGGATGGATGTACTTAACACCTGCGGCATCTTACTCATTCTCAATTGCGTTAAAACACTTTATTACTCCAAAGGCTTTAATCAAACTAATAATTCATTGTTCATAAACGGTTCGTGAGGTTAAAGACACGAAAACTAATTTATTTACGGTAGAGTTGTAGAGTTTACTTAAAGAAGGAGAATTATGTTGCAAAAGTTCCGTTGACTTTTATGGTTCTGCAAATATTTGTATAGCATTTTTTTGCAATAATTGCTACTCAAGAACGAAAAATTCATTTTTATTCCAATCTCAAAATTTGAAAATAGTCAGGGTTGTAATTTAGAGTTAACTAGATTGGTTGGAGTTTGAAGAGTTAATTTAGTAAGCGATTTAAAAAAGCATATTAGTAGCCTTACCGTCACTCGACTTGATTGAATATTCGTTATAAAAGTATTAATTCTTTCAACCCACTCTAAAATGGGCAGATTTTCATCGTCGTCTTCTCGGAAGACTCAAACTAAAAAACATTTAAAAAACAATCCTATTGCTGCTTCATGTATTTGTTCCAAGAAATTATTGCCAGCAGTTTGTGCATTGTTTTCAGTGCATTAAACAACGTGAACAACTAGTACCATAAATAATGTTATCAGATGAATCGAATAGATCTGAGTACTGTGGAATCACTATTAGTGAGAAAAACATTAGGTAAACTATTAAGCTCTTAGTGCACCATAAAGCCGGCTTCGAGTGTGGAAGATACGATATTTGATACTCAATAGGATAAGTCATAAAAAATCAGCATAAATTAACGTGCAATCAATCCCAAATTAAATCAACTGTAATTTGCTCACTTTTCATCTTCTCGCTCATCAAAATAAAAATAAAATACTTTCCAAGATTTGATCTTGATTACATTGCTTGAATCCCATCATTTTTGAATGGTTGGCAATTGCAACGGATCTCTGTCAGTCCGCTACACTAATGCTTAGCCTGGTTGGTTGCGTATTTTGAATGCCGTTTTTGGTATGGTTAGCTTTAGGCATTGGCATGAGGGCACATGAAAAGAATATGAATTCCCTTTCCTCTCAGTTACGCTGTATTTTCATACTCCCATAGCACCGCATATAACACAACATAACTAACAAACATTAAACATTAACATTGCTGAGGTGAGAGAGCTGAGATTTATCCCAGGCTTGCATTTCATCCCTTTCATTTAAGATTTGAGAGGGCCAGGCTGAGGTTGAAGAAGGTGTGTTGTGTTGTATTTCCTGTGGAAATTAAACAAGTTAAAATTCCGTATCTGGCCAGCGTGAAAGAATTTTTGCAAGATATAACGACGTGAAGGTACATGCCTTAAAACAAAAAAGAGTGGGTTGCAATTTTGCAAAAAAAGGATTCGATCTGATTTCGGACAGCAAAATTTATTGCGGCTAGGCTAAGCTGGGCTGACGCAAGCACCAACATAATCACTGTGTTATTCTGCCGAGATTACAAACAGAGCTCATTCTCGGTGAAGTAATAATCCCAGTGAATTGTGTTCACGACGTGGTCATCAAATTTTAACCAACCAAGCTGAGCTCAGTGTTCTATATTGAATTGGACTTGATGCGAGCAAATGGAGAGCAAAATAAATTGTGATTTATCTTCTACTTGCGAAATCTCATCATTACGAGAGATCTGTGGCCAACCCGTGTCTTGTTCCCCTCAGCTCTTATTAACTTAATGAGAATGGTTTTTGATGTCCTCCGTGGTACATCAAGTACTTGATTGTTTGTGGCGTGTTTTGGTGATTTTTACCTGAATAACCATTTTAATAGCGTGGTCTTGAAAATTCAATCACAATTCACAAAGAAACAAACTGAGCTGTAAATTCGTGATACATTTTTGGGGTGACTTTTGAGTTTGTGGCGTCTAAATTTCGTGGTTGGTGCTACTGACACTGATTTAAGTTAGATATTGGAATTGCTACTACACGGTATTATAAAATATGTAGAGTCGTTAAAGCCAGTTTTAGTTGTGCTCGGTATTTTATGCGATATCATTATTAAACTGGGAGACCATTGTTTCTGTGAGTAATGAAATCCAATCGTTTAACTGTTTCCATTGCTTTTATGCTGTTTTAGTGCTATACTGACAATGCTTGTGAGTGACAGTGTTCTACTGAAAGTTTAATGTCAACGGAAGCTTCAAATTCAGTTTGTTAGTTGACTCTCAAGGCTTGACTGAGCTATTTGGTTGTTTCGCATCATCATTCTTGTCACTTGACATACCAGCAAGTTGTGAACTCTTTTAACTTTGGTGTCGGTTGAACGGCATTTAATTGTTGGAAGGAGCAACTCAGTACTAGGATTGTTTTACAACATGATATCACGATTTTTGTTTTACTAATATGGTTTTTTTAAAATAACGGATGTCGGTTGTGTGACAGTTTTTGAAAATAAGAAAAGTGTGCAGAAAAATAGTGGACGTGACTATTTGTATAACTGAGTGATATCAGTTTCAACTGCAGATTTATTTGCATGCCATGCATGGTCGTTTTGTAAAACTAACTAGGAGTGAGTGACATTTACGAGGTGTAACGCTAATTCTTGTCATACTATACTAGGATTTTTGAGTAGTTACAAGACTAAAAATGGATTGTATTTGTAGGTGGTCAACATTCGGTAATGAAAGTGCAGACGGATCAAAAATTAGTGAACTTTGAGTTTACAGCTCTTCCTCTGTATGTGTTTGTGCGTTCGAGTATTTAACAGCTGAAATTTAGCCATGGTTTATGCATGGTTTATTTTTCACCTTGTTTGATATCAACTTGTGTAATTTATTTAAATACTGTCGGATCATTTTGTTCTCTTCCTGGATTTTTGGCTCCAAGGAGCACTAATTGACTCCTTTAATGAAAATTAATTTGTGAGTACAGATATTCGTAGTCGATGAAAGTTTTGTTTCGTAAAATGATTACTAAGAAGTTTGATTCATAAACAAGTTAAAGTGCTCCCGAGGTAAAATATCCATCGCCTTAATTTTGTTGATTACAAAATTTTAATAACTTTATGTAGATTTTTGTTGGAATAAATAAGAATTTTGTAAATTGTGCTAAACAAAAAGCTCAATCAAATCACTTCATTTGTCAGAACCGAATCAATAAACATGCAAGTTTGTACGCATTGCAAATTCTTAAATTACAATCTTCAATATTCTTAGATTTGTTTATCTTTATCTGCTTCTGCTCGTAATTGGATTGTTTCCAATGCTGCCTACAGGAGTATCGGAAGTGGTAGTCAGTTAAATTTTATAAAATAATAACATATTTAAAACCTTGCAAATTAATTTGAAATTTTAGTTAAATTTTTGAAGTGAGTTACAATTGCTTTGACTGTTGCTGGTTTTAATTAAAATATTATGAACCACATGCTTGTATATGAGATGCCCGATAGTTGAAATTCTTAAATTGCAAATTTTTAACAAACAAATCCAGTTTTGCAGTTGCACTGACGGCTTGCATGGACTGTTAAAGTTGTTGAATGTATGCAGATGAAGGATATTTGACGTATCATATCAGTGATCTAATCTCTGTTTAATACGAGTGCTTCTTGGACAACAACTCAAAATCATTTTCAAAACATTTGTTATGACCAAATATTGAAGAGTGATACTCGGATTTACTAACCCACCCACGGTGAATGTCCAAACAAATATTAAGAAAATGTTGAAAATTCATATGCTCGAGTATATCTCCAACGAAGAAGAAGTTGAGTTTGGAGATATGGAGTTTCAAAACAGAACATTAAAAAGGTAATTAATTAAATATTTTTTGCAACTACTTAACAAATCGTTATATAATACGATTCGAGTCACATAATTTTTGCCATCACAAATTTTCTTTATGAATTATATTAGACAGAACTTAGAAAACAATTAGCCATCAAATGTAAAATATTACTGTTAAAATTTGCAACTATTCAATTAAAATAAGCTGGCAGTTTGTAGAATACAAATTTTTGCAATTTTGCGTAGGATGTATTGCTTTTAAAGAAAAAAAAGTATTCGTTAACTTGTAACGGGAAATCTGCAAAAAATGAAAATTAGTTAATAATTAATTAGCAAAAATTATAAAGACTTACTGTCAGGAACACCTCGTTAATTGAAAGACAGTGACATGGACATGACATGGCACTTCAATGACTACTTGCCAACATCATCCAGTACGTTATAAATGAATGTTGAAGGATCTTCTTTTTGTATCGGAAACAAAGGATTTTGCCATTCTTCTGCACATGTTGCCCATTAAGTTTGCTTAGTGGGATAAATAATGATGATGTTGGCAGCAAAGCAATTGAATTTGACATCTAAGAGAAATTAAAAAGCTCATCGATCTGCCTTTTATAATTACTAACAAGACAGATTAAAGAAGCAGCCAAGTCTTGGTTGGAAGTTGGGATGATTTATCAAGAAAATAAGAATTAGCTAATGATAAATTCCACTTCGTGGGCGACTTCTTCCACTCCAACTTCGTGGCTTGAAGTTGCCTTGAGTCTATGGGTCAATTCACTTTACGTTTTTGGACACTTTTGTGGATGTGTTCTTGTTAAGGCTCACTGATGTGGTTATGTGTTATGATTATTTTATGGGGTACTACTGACAATAATTTAATAATTAATAAACCACTGCAATTAGAATACTTAAAGAGTGAGAGTGTGTTCATAAAAAGTGGTTTTTGAATTTTAATTGATAATGGGAAAAGCATTAAGAAACAGTGACCTTATTAGATCATTTTTCATACCACACAATCAGCAAAAGTATAGCTACTTTATAGTTGTTTGTTACCTTACTGCATGTGGTCTATTCAACAAAATGCTTTTTTTATCCCTTTGTTGTAATTTAGAGTAAGGCACACCTCAAGGAATACTTTGTCACGGATTTGTTGGGTGGTACTGTTAGCTGTGTCATTTACGTTACTGCAGCATTAACAATTAACTCATAAAGTTAATTGCGAATGAATCAGTTTCAATTCGAATGTGTCATAAAAAGAGACTGAGCCAAGGTTAGATCAGGGTTGTGATTTTTTGGGCTGAATAGTGAATAGAAAAATAGTAATATGTGATCCGCCCTTCTTATACTACGTCATTTTTTGCATAAATATTTTACTACTCATATTTTATGAGGTTGTTGATAAGAGTTTGTCATTAGTAATGAGGCGGACGCAGCACAAACTTTGTAGATGCAGACTGCTGTGTAATTGTTGACCACACTTCGTTACACCCAATATTATAAATATTCAACGCAACAATTACCTATGCTAGTCGTATTTGTAATGCCCAATCTCGACTCTTTTCACTCCATTGATATTTGCTGTGATTGCTTGCTGTTTTAAAAACTTAAATTGTGAGTAAGCCAGGAACCAAATTGGCCAAAATAAAGATCAAATGTTATTATGTTACGAATAAGAAAGAAATTGAATACATTAAAAAACTTGCGTAAGCTAGGACTAATCCGTCATAATTATCGGGTAGATCGCTGACTACTTGGCATTGAAGGTGCGTTATTATTCAAGATTACTTTGTTAGTTTGTAGTTGACTTAGGCTATATGTCATAGCTGCCTTGACTCGTTCGAATTGTTCTTAGGAGCATTGAAAATTTGTAAGACAAGCAAGGAGAGTTTCACTTAAGCTCCATGTAAATATGTCATACGATACAATCCCCTCAATGATCGATCAGAGACTGTCAATTCATAAAATTGACAATTTAAAAAACCTCTCAGGCTTTCGGCAGAATGAATAGGTACTGATATAAAGTCAAACCAGGAGGAGGGAATGAGAAGGTATTTGTGTAAGGAATTAAAGATAAAAATCTATTTAATTGTGTGCAAATTGAATGTCACGACCCAGCCGATCATTGAGGAGTGTGTAAATAAAAACTTTTCAGTTCAGCCAAAAACCATGAAGTTTTAATTTACATTTTTTGATTACTATTTTCCATCCGACTTGGAACCCATTTTTTTTAATTGACGACAGCAAGAAATATAATTTCCTTTAGCACACTTTCTCCAACTGATTTTACAAATGTAAATTAAAAAGCGTACGCAAAATCTACAACTTGATTGAATTTAAACTTTTGTATTGTAACGGAAAATCGTATCCTTGATTCGGAGTGGATATCCATCCAAGGCTGGGCGTTGTTTTGCGTAGCGGATACTATATTTGAAAATTATGAAGGAATATAAATAAAACCATAAAATCTTTCTCAAGTAACAAGAAGCAGAAAAAATAAAAATTAACTTCCCGATGCATAAGTATGACAAGTCACTTGCCGTAATTTTTGATAAAAAGAATGATTCAGAACGATTTGAATTTACATATATTATTATTGAGGAATCAAAGTTTACTGATATGCCTCTAGCGACTACAATTAAATAAATCTTTATAATGCTGCATTTAAGTAAATGTAGGTTTGTGTACTTCGTTTGTTGAATAGTTACGGATTGCGGTTTACGGTTCGGTTATAAATTATCCTTGACCAAACAACCCCACATTAGTTGTAATTTGGGTTTTGTTAATTGGACATTAGGTCAGCGACCAAGCAAAAAGTTGGAAAAATTCTTAATGAAACAACAACAAAGTTAACTAGAGATGGTTATGATGGTCTTGCATTTTCCATACCCTCAGAGAAAGACAAGACGTTAATTACTTTCATTACTGTGGTGCATTATTGTTTGTAGTTGGCATATTCAAATGGTATATAAATCACTGAAAACTAGTAATTTACTTTCAAATTTACATTCTGCATACACATTATTGAAGATATTGGTAAATATCGGGACCTGATATTTGAGTTATTTTACAGAACCGGAAAGATTAACTTCTTTATAGTTGTTTTTGACTTCAGAGCTATTACGATTCCAAGATCATAATTCAAGGCATAGCAGCATTCCAAACAAATGGTCAAAATAAGCATGGCTTTGTATTCCATATTTCTAATGGAAGGACGTTTATTGTCATCAGTGCTCAAATTAATCCCCCAACATCGATGTTCATTCCCTAGTTAATTATCTTGCTGAGTTTTTACTGAACCATTGTTATGCGTAAGTTAGTTGCTGCATTGTTGAAACCGTAATTTATGTTAATACTGCGACAGTTGTATGTATACTTTACAAAACCATTCAATAATTTCCAAAATTTTGGCCAAACCACCGACTTGTATTTTATAATTCACGGAATTATATGAGCCTACATAAGATATGTTTTCTGAAAAAGATAAAAATACCCGTGTTCATTATAACAGTTCGACGATTTAGGCACCATCACTAGGTCACGGTTTCACCTGAGGTGTTGGATTGCAAATTTCTCGTTTATTGCACAACACGGGGATATCTCCGTAATTACATAAATCTCACACGGTCTGTAACAAAAGCATAATATATGATTTATTTTATAAACTACGTTTGAAACTTGTTGTTACTTATCTTCACAACAACCACGAAATTACTGTTTTATGAATCAACAAAATCTGTATTTATTTCATTCATAGATATGTTCAACAAACTACAAATATTTCTTCAGCCGACTTACAAAATTGTAAAAAATCGCATCCAACGACTTGCAAGAGTTTGTGAGAATAGGAAGTGCGTGCAGCGAGTACACTAACTTGGAATTACGGGGGATGTCAAGCATCAACCTGCTTTTTCATATTTATGCGGTTAATAAGACACTTGGTCATTAAAATACCGAGTTCCGTTGGATTTAAGCCTTCTTCATTTCACTCACCTGCTTTCCACGATACTTAAGTGAGTTGAGTTTTTTCACGATTAACCATCTTGCTAACTTCCTGTCTTGTCTAAAGCTTCTGACAGTTGTACGAAGTTTTTGCATACTTTGTCAAAATAATAAATTATGTGAGTCAAATTCATCTCAGAGTTTGTAAAGTCGGTCAGGTGCGAGTCAGTTTTTCTTGACATGCAGGCAAGGCAATGTTTTCTATTAGCCATGAGATATACTGGATACTGGAGCATTGCATGGCCACCTGCTTACGAAAAACTCCGCATTGTGGAAAAGTTTGGAACCGAATAACGTGCATAAACTAAGTATTTGTAATAAAACGAAGAAAACTACGAGTTCAATTATCTTCACACCTGGTGCACATGAACTTATGAGTTCCTTCTTACGTAATGTATTCCGCTATATTTTTTGCATTACTGCAAAATTGACAGGCTAACTCTTAGAAAACTCTAGATTCGAGGGTGTGATCATCACGACGTTTTTTTAACCTATCTATTTTCAGCGGTTAGATGTAAATAGTTTATTAAAATCATACAGGGTGACACGAAAGTTCGCGAACATGAATTCAACCAGCATCTGAAATCAAAATATCTTGGTAATGGCAGGGTTGACGTTAATGACACTTTCTGGTAAAATACCT